>JAWPHD010005554.1:0-160951 GCA_037043455.1 Cyrtodaria siliqua | reverse complement strand
ATGAATACGTGTTGTATGTGAGTCGATCCTATTGTGGCTCATTTAAATAATGCGGACATATCTCATTAGAAAGTAACTGACATCAGATGGAAGATACTCCATCAAGACAATGGTATGCAGTTATGTAAATACTCATCATTCCTTGCCAATATGCAATGCTAAACATCCATACACAGGTTGATATATTTGTTTTTCTGTTATTCTCTCAAATTTAATCATGTCAAAAAATCAGTGCTTTTGTTGTCATCTACATGCCTACTGGGAAAATAATATATTTCACAAGAAAAGTTATTCCAATTCTGCATGCCTTCTGAGGAAGGTTCACAAGAAGGAACAAGAAATATTCGGAACAAGAAAGGTTGTTCCGAATATGCATACCCTCTGGGGCAAGAACATATTTTACAAGAAAAAATGTTCAAAAGAAACCAATTTACGACATGTCACTAAAGATTTTTTTCATGTTCCCGCCGAATCCATGTTATGCATCCATGAACTGCTTGCATACATGTTGATGCCTTTTACACGATTTATGGGTGTATTTTATCATCCCGGGAATCACGTAACTATCTGTTTACATGACCACCAACTGATTATAGAGATAATAACATTATCTGTTTCAACTGATTATTGATATAAAACACTAACTGTATACACACCACAATCTGATTATTGATATAAAACACTATCTGTATAAAGACCACAATCTGGTTATTGATATAACAAAACTATCTGTATACACGACCACCAACTGATTATTGATATAACAAAAATATCTGTATACATGACCACCAACTTATTATTGATATATCAAAACCATATCTTTACACGCCCGCCAACTGTTGATTGTTAACAACAAGAGCTAGTACGTACACGATCAAGTGATAGACGTCTCTTTTTTACTGGATTTGACAGAATGACGTTCACAACTGTTCTGGAGAATTGTAAATATTTGGCAATTGGTACATTCCCAATAACTTACGGGAAGTACGCGTAGCTCGTTAACCTTAAAATATTAACCATATAACGACCTGACATTTACAACATATACTTTATAATTACTGCCACATAATGTCGGTATATAATGTATTTTGTGTGATGATTTTTGGAGACAACTCCGATATGATAGTGTCGAATGTATGCACACTAGATACACAATCATTATTTAAACATTCTGATATTAACACACAATGTTTAAGCCTTTACATGTGTTCTCATTGATATTATAAATTGTTATTAAGCTCTTTGTGTTTCTAATACATGTAGCTATGGAAAATGTATGCACTATAAAACTCACGTAGCTTCGAATTCTGAAGCAATAAAAGTGCGATATACGACACTAAAATAAAAATAAGTTTAAAAGTCGAACAGGAAATGCAGCTTTCACCAACACAGTAAGCCCAAAACTATGCAAAAAGACAAACATGAATGGCAATAGTAATAAAGAATAAAGGCATATGACGTCATCAATACAAGAAGGGTTGACAATGTGGCTACCGCCGCGGAACAGTCAGTGGCAAAAAAGGCCGCTGGGGGTTTAAACCAGGTTCTAAGGTGCACCAAACCTCACACTTTCCAATAAAACGCGACATTGTTAATAAAGAAATCCCTGCCATGAACTATTCTCTAACCAACAAGGCAGTATAACAGGCAATGTATTAAGTAAAACGCAAAGATGCTCTTGTATATATAAATCAGAAAAAAAACAATAGCCTAGAAAGCCACAAAGAAGGTACTCAGTGACTTGGCAGAAGTCAGAGCAACAAGAGAATAAACCATTGAGGGCACGACAAAACAAGATTGCAGACAAACATCAAACGTCACCGTCCTTTTGTGCTTTAGGTAGACGTCATCATAAGGTCCACAGCCTGTTTGGTCATCGCACAAATAAAGAGGAAAGCATAGTGGCGAACTGTTAATGGGTCCACCAAGCATGCAGTGCGTTGCAAAATGATAGGGTCATAATCTCTTTTGATAAACATTTTAACAAGTTTAACAAAGATAGTACGACATAGATCATGACCAAGGATCTTACGAAGTCAAATAACCATAGTAGTCAGGGTGTCATAGTCCTTGTCTCAGAAGAGTTGTGTAGTGTAGAAAAATCATAAGTACTCATAGATGAAGCTTGAAGTTTATTGCAAATTTGATCAAGAGCGTCGCCTGAATTTTTAATAGACACAAACAAATTAATCCCAGAGTTTTCATAAGCTTTAGCACACTATTGTTTAACGTGATCTTTAACGGCAATAAGACAAGATGTTAACAGTTTTGAGATAAGTGTAGTGGTGCAAGAACTAGTATTGGAAATAAAACGGGCTTTGTATGGTTGTTTGTGTAATTTGGGAATCCATTACATCGTTGGAAATATACATATAAAAAAATCGAATAGAAAATGTAGCATTCAAGGACGACAGTTAACCACAAACACACACAGAAGCAAAGAACAAATTTAAAGATGAATAAATGGCAAATATAAGACATCACTCACACAAAAGGGTTGACAATAGGGCTACCGCCCTAAAACGGTCAGTGGCAAAAAAAGGCCGCTGGGAAAGTCTGCTTTGCTTTTCGTCTACTCCAGCCTTGACAATCTGGCCCTGAGTGATACGCGTTGAAACAACATTATCTTCAGTATATTGAACTGGAGTATACGAATTAGTACTCCCGAGTTCCTGAGATAAAACATTGACGTAATGGAGCCGTCAACAAATAATTATATTATTAGCTGCTTTATCAGCAAACACAAAAACAAACTTATTGTGAAATTCCTGGATTCCCGAATGATAAACTAGGTATAGTGGGAAGTAGGGATGGGTTAGTCGTATATAAGTTAATACGGGTATAGAAGTCGTTTTTAAAGTAAAAAGGGAGTATGGGTCAGTATGTTCTCTACGACACCATTTAATACTAAAATCCTCAATTGATTGGGCGATCTGACCACGACATGCATTAAAATCAATCACAGAAAGCAATCTATACTTCGGAACTTTAGAAAACAAATGCCGAATGGGAAAAGTTAGATGTTCTACACTCGCATTTCTTTGGAGTATTATTTACAAGGTCAGCCACTACTTTGTTGTAGTTGAAAATCATCTTTCTAATTGGTTTTTGTACTTATACCAAATTATATAAGATGCGATGGACCATCGACCATCGCATCTTACCATCGACCATCGCATCTTACCATCGCATCTTACCATCGACCATCGCATCTTACAATCGCATCTTACCATCGACCATCGCATCTTACCATCGCATCTTGCCATCGACCATCGCATCTTACCATCGCATCTTGCCATCGACCTAGGTCGATGGTAATATCCATAATGTATACTACTGTTTATTATATGTGCAATAGCAAAAGTTATATGGTCCCCACAATATTTAAGAATTCTAGGTCCATCAAGTCCCGTAGATTTCATAACATCTAATTTGTCAGTTATTAGTTTAACTTCGTATGGTGTTATTTCTTCTATAGAAAAGGTTTTGAACTTCAGTTTTTCGTTCATACATTGTTGCAGTTTTTTGAAGTTTTCTGTGACAAATGACGTTTTTCCTATAATATTAGATATGTTTATGAAATGTTCATTTAATGCGTTTAAAATATTCAAATTTCCATCTATAATATAATCATTTATAATAATTATTATAGTTTTAGGTAAAGATGCATTATCCAATCTGCCTTCATTAGGATTACTTATCGTTCGAAACGTTTTCCACAAATAGCTTGGACTTTTATTTTCTCCGATAGCGTCATTAAACAAGTTATTTTGCTTTTCTTTATCATAGATGCAATTTTATTTCTCATAGTTTTATATTTATCATATTCGCCCTGCCTGTATAATCTATCTCGCTCAAAGATCGCGTTTTTGATCCCTTCATTAAACCATCCTGGTTGAGTATGATATGTGCATGACTCTCTTCTTTTTTACAGGAGCATGTTTACATAAAACATTATTAAGTAAATTATAAAGGCAATTAAGGGATTGATTAGGGTTGCCATCTCTTGTTTTTGAACAATTCGACTGAATTATTAGGCATGTAATTAAGATTTAAGTCACCAAGAATGTGAGTTTCAAATTAAAAATGTCAGCAGTTTCAATTGTCCTTCATATAAATAAACCCACGTTTGGTGTACATCTGGTGGTCTATAAACAATATGTAAAAGAAACGGTTTAGAGCTCTGTATATTACCTTGAATCGATATGGATTCAATTTCATTTGACTCTATATCAAGTCGACGAGTATATGTGATTTGATTCGAAAAAAATACGATAAGACCGCCTCCTTTCCGATTCGTCTTCAGGTCTAGCCTTTCAAATGCAAAGCGAAATATAATCTCGCTCCAAATTACATACGCAAATTATTAACCTTTTCCAGCAGTAACATACATAGCCTTCGATCTATTACAAACAGTGATTTAGTAACTCCCAAGCCACGTACAAATTATATGAAAACATCCTTTACATTTGTAAGTGCACAAGTATGGAATAGTGTGCCTGTACAGATTCGTTCATCATCTTCCTTACATTCATTTAAATATAGATACAGATCACATCTATTGCAAAGTATTGTATTACCATTTAACGATTAATTGTTCAGATAACAATATAACAAAGTAAACATATAACTGAGTTTTGAGTAAGAATCCGCTTATACTGTATTATTTCATGATCTTTAATATTGTTTCTAGAAAATTAACTAATGGAGTGTTTGTCGATGTATATATTGATATTGTGTGTGTGTGTGCGTGCGTGCGTGCGCGCGCGCGCGTGCGTGCGTGTATGATTTTTTTGCAGAAGGCCACATTGAAAATAAGATGTATATGATGTATGTTATATAACTCTAATGTGTTACCTTCTTTAAATAAAGCTTTTATTATTATTATTATTATTATTGAGATTTAAAGAGTTTATGTATAAATCTACTTCATAAAATGGTATGTTAAATCACATAGCACAGAATTATAGTCTGATGACAATAATGTTCGACTAAATATTTTAAGAGGGTATTTAACGAAAGAATCTTTTTCCACCGAAATATAGTTTTCCACCGAAATAGAGTTATTACACTTGCAATTTGTCTCATTACATATTTCACATAATAATGCTAATCTTTCATATTTGTTGTAACTTATTTCATGAGAGTGCTTGCCGGAAATATCCTAATGTTGGTAAGCATAAACACCGCTGACACTAAATGCTCGGTTTCCGCTGTTCGTGTCATCAGCATAGTTACTTCCAGGAGAGTAAAGCTTCTGTTCACTTAGAATTTGTCGTCTGCAGTTTTGAGTGGAATGATTTACTTTCGCTGCCAAACACCATCATCACTTTGTCTCGGGCGTCTGTTCACGGATGGTGAGAGTGGTTGTCGGTTTCGACGTCTGCATTCAGTAGTTGCATGTCTGGTCATTTTGCAGACTGAGCAGTACATATTCCGACTATCCCGACGATCCCAGCCTTGATCCTTTCCTGACCAGGCGTCTCCATGATCAGGAATAGGCACACGTCTGGTTGGTGATTGTGCCTGTCGCTTGAATATTGGCAAACATCGATTTACACACGAGACTAATTTCCGGCTGCCAAGTATATTTAGACGAATACCGTCTCGGGCATTGTAGATCCCAACTTTGCTGCCGCCACCATAGATGAACGAGCTGTAAGGATCAATTAAGTTTACCTTCATGTCATGTGCTAGTTGTTTCAGTGCGTCGTTGATAGGAAAAACATCAGTGTCTGATCTTGGGCAAAGTGAACATATATAGACTGTCATTTTGCGCCGCTGTAAAAGCTCAATAGCGTGTTTGAGTTCAGAGTAAACCTGCTTAGGTGTTCCGGATACGCCATCATTGCCACCAGCGTATATTACTATTGTTTGATATTCACTTATATCCCAGTTTCGAAGATTAAATGATATATCTCTTGCTTTTGCACCTGGACATGATCTTATATCATTGTTCACAGAAACACCTTTTGGTGCCTTTGAATATGGAATCTCTTACAAGTAATGTTTTTGAGGGGTTTTGTTGAATGGGTTCATTCAAGACTGTGAAATCATCCGTCACCGCAGCCGTGGGTCTGTTGTTTTTTGGAGCAGATGTGTGCTTAACAATCGTTTCATCCGTACGAGGTGACTGTTCACGTCTTTGAAAGTGTTGATGTATGCCATTTAACGTGTCAGTAACATATTGCAGTCGCCGTTGCATGCTATCAGTGTGGCTGGTGAGATTGGTGCTTATTTCCTGTGTACAACCAGATAATTTGTCCAATCTATCGTTGGAATGCGCAGTTAACAGCGAGATGTGCTTCTTCACACTGCAAATTTCATCCTTCAATTAACATATTTGTTCGATTGATGATTTAATATGTTCCGACAAGCACACCCGCAGTTCTTTTACTTCACTGTAAATTTGACGAAACGGATCAACATCATTGACTTGGAATTATCTTCAGCACATATCGGAGATTTTTCTTCCGGAAAAGCATTTTCATCCAAATCAGTCCCTGTATTTGCGGACTGAACTTCCGGCGAAGCGCAATCTCCCTGGAAAAAAGCTTCATTTGCAACTGGTGTTTCATAAATGTGTTGCTCGGTAGGCTCTTCTGGTCCAGCGCTCTTTGTTTGTAATAAAATAGTTCTTATACATTCATTTGTATAAGCAACGGAGCTGCCAGAACTCAGGAGCTCGTTCTCAACTGTCGCTAACATATTTATCAAGTCAGTTTTCACGAAGTGGTGTGGATTTCTACCATTTACCATGTACGAACACTTTGTGTGATACATGTTGAGTGTGTAGATATTTTGTTTTTCTTTCGCTACCTTGTATTTGGTCTCAACAATGTTTCCGTGCTTATTTACCACGGGCGTGTACATGTAGCCGTAGTTTTGACTGTCCGTGGGATAATAATGCTCAACGATAGACTTAATAAGTTCGTACATCCCGGTATTAAGCAGAATGGTAATGACCGCCAGTTTCTTCAATCTGAATCTCACTTCTGTTCGTGAAATTTAGCTTTTTCTCCAGCGCTCTGCTTACATTTAGAGTAAATTCTCTGACCCGTATTTTCGCAACTTCCTCCGTCGTTTTACGTTAGTTGAATTTGTGCCATTCTTCCATAAACTCAAAGGGACGGGGCAATACTTACATCAAAATGATTGTCTCGGCAATAACTCTTCGACTTCAGTGTGTTTTTGTAGTTTTTAATCAAAGGACTACGTACGATAAGAGCCGTATTTGGCCCCAGGATTTGTGAAAATTTCAAACGTGGAAATTTAAGATAAAAATGTAATACATTTACAGATAAATGTTTCATCTGTTTATAATAATGCAAAATACTATTCAAAACCGTATCTAAGGGGGCGATATTGTGCCTTGAATGCAGTCCGGTAGGTCGTTTTGAGCAAAAAACGTGGAAAACGGCCATTATAAACGTCACCTGTAAAATAAACCAAAACGGCATCCCAGAGATATTTCCAGAATTCGTGCATAATGGTAATCCAAACCAAGCCTATAAATATCTCTGGGATGCCGTTTTGGTTTATTTTGCTACAGATGATTTAGTGTTTAAAAAAGCGGTAATTTTTCTCGCTGTGTTGCTATGAAGAGTTGTCGTTCGTAACAAAACAAGACCGTATCTAAGGAGAGTTATCGTACTTATATAGATGGCGCCATTTACTTCCTGGTTCACACATGGACAAAATAAACGCGTTTTTAGTCGATTTTCCGACGGTAAGTGTTATTATTGGTAAATTACACATACTATAATTACACATGTCAATTTATTGAAATGCTGTGTGATAATGTAGAGTTAAATTTCTACGAAAGCAAGTTTTTAAGTGTTGTGTCATGTGATTTCGCGAGAGGACCGACACTCTTGTTAGATCACCAGCAGGGGTTTATAATCATTGGATGGTGGTTTGATAGAATATGCAGAAACAGAATACTACTTTTCAGTTATAACGTGGAGCAGTAGGTTTTCATTTAAAGGTACAGTGCTTTGGGGGGTATAGAATCACTTGGGTTAAACGTCTAATTTTAAAATGAAAAGAAAATGTTTATTTAATTTCTGATTTAGATTTACACTTTTAGTTGTATGAAAGCAAAATTTCTAAAGTTATTGTCCTAAAACTGCGATTTTTTAATAGGCGTTTTTGCACCAATATTTACATAATTTCATTTAATCCTTAAAAGCGCCAAACTTCAACAAGTTATCTTTATTGATTATTGCATTTTGACTTTTGTCCCTAACATTTGTTAAAACAGCAAATATTTATTTCTGATTTTATAGTGACAGTATGAATTTTTCGTTTCAAAAACACACTTCATTCAGGTAGTATAGAATCATTTTTTCTGAGAGGTGTTCCACGTAGTGATATATTTTGCATGGAAAAATGTCCCAAATAATTTCACCGTTGAATAAATGTATGCTTATATGATATATCTTCAAGCCTGGACATTTTTAAAATAATCTAAAATATATGAGCTGAGAAAACTGAATTTAAACAGGAAATGATTCTTTACTACCAATGATTCTATACACCCCAAAGCACTGTATATTTATATACTGATAATACTCACCAACTTTATTGAAAACTTGTGCAAATCACAGACCCTGTCTGACAGGCATTCATATTTGTTGTACATCCATGATACGCGCATCCTTGCCTAATCTGAACCCACAGTGGTGAGAGCCGAGAAGTTTTCAAACGTAACGTCTTTACCCTCTCGACCACAGATGCGCTTATCATGGATGAGCCATATATGCCCCCCACTTCACTCCTCAAAACAAGTGACAAACCCTTAAATTTCTGCAATTATACCGGTAGTTTAAACTGTGCTTGCCAGAGGTTGTTTTTTTGCAGGGGTCGGGTAAAACTTTAATAACCCAGCAATCACATATGAATTAATATATTGTGTATTTTTTTATGTAAAACAAATGTGCAATTTAATTTTCAGTGTGCTGTATTGGTGAATGCATGGTCAGTGTTGCTGTGCCCAGTGTTATGACTACATGTATTTGGAAATACTGTAAGTTCTATGTTTGTATGCTATTAGTATGATGTCATATAATCACTATATTTATATGTTTTCCATGTATTGTAGGGCGTAAAGATGCTTTATTTTTAGTATGTGCATATAAATGCATATAATTGAGCAAAATAAATGTACTAAAATGGTTAAATAGAAAAAGGTGACTATGAAAATAAAATAATAGGCCAACATAGTCATATTCTAATGATTTCTAATCCATTTTGGCATGTGATGACCTTTTAATCAGATAACTTTAAAAATTGATGTTGTTTTCAACAACCTCCAAGTGTTGTCATTTATAACACCTTTGAATCTGAACACAGGTGGGCTTGTATTCATGATTTATTGTGTTATGATATTGTTCACAGCTGGAATATTTGTATATGCACTACATAAAATGGTGAAGTTCTCTTGGTGCTTTCATTGCAGTTTATGTTTTATATGCAGCATTTTTTTTTTACATTTCCAACAGGAAACAACATTAAAATTATTGCAGAATATTTCAATGGAGGACCAGTCCAGTGAACTACAGGCCTCCTTTTGGACAGAATTCTACAAGACATGTCAAAAATAAGCAAGTGCACAGTGCAACTGTTAGCTATGAACCTACATGTATGAACTCAACAAGGGCAATTTGAAAGCTAATTGTGATATAATACATACCTTTTTTGGTGGAGTATACCACCATAGTTATGTTAATTTAAAAATAATAAAATTGATAAAAAAAGTGTATTAGCTGAACCACATTGTCTTGTTTGTTGTTTTTCTCCATGGCAATATGTATTCCTTCTGGATATATTGTAAATGGTCAAGTGTAAATCATAGGTAAGACTAGAAGTATAAACCTGTTACCTAATAATCACTTTATATAGCCTATGCAACATGGTTTTATGTTAGGGAAACTTTTGTAATTAACATATTAATTATTGTTTCATATAATGTCAGGCATAAATATTTTTATTATTGGCATATACTTGAATGTGTTTGGCTAAACATCTCAAGCTCATAGTACAAGTACCTATGTTTATGAATCTTTTAGTTTACAGTATGACCCATGTGAGTTTGACAACATGATATTGGTAATGGAATGATAACAACTTTGGTACCAAACATGACAAGAATTTGTCAATTTAATTCTAAAAAAACTTTATATAGTTTAATCTAAACAAAACTCAACGTTCGCTTTCTTTTGCAACTGAGTATATTATACATGGTGTTGTCTGATGATCCCTATTGATCTTTTATGAGGTTTTACCATGTCCTCAGTGGGACAAATAAGTAAAAAAACTAAAAAATGAACACATTTGCATATCTAAGTCAAATATTATTTTTTTTTAAATTTTTGATCTATTTGTTTGAATGGTGTTTTACATCTTCTTTAGCACATTTTAGGCCATATATGACAGTCGATTTGTTTGTGTGGCAGAGGCTCTCCACCCCATTGTTCTTGTGTAGAACCAGTACTGTTTACCTACCACCATCCGTAAGAATCAACACTTTTTCAAAAGTCGAGATCCCAGTGGGATTCAAACTCGCAGTGGTGACAAGTGAGGTTTAACCCCTCGACCACTGAGTCACAAATTGTTCAGTATAAACATTACACAGTTTTATGGACCTTTTTTTTTATTATCGCAATCAGGTTTTAAAGGGACACATGACAATCTTGATTTTTGAAAAAACTCGTGGCGTCCCATTAGTTTTTCTATGCAACTCGCATTTGTCAATCATTAATATTAATTAAAGGGAGTGCATCATGATTTTTCTAGAAATATCTTAAATTATAAAAATGTTCCAATTCATGATAAAACACTTATATCCATCAAAATATGATGTTGGAACCATATTGTTAAGGTTTAAACTTCGAATACACCATATAGCTAGGACGGAATCGGGCATAAAATGCTGAAATTAACCCCGGTGCGTAACCTAGGATAGCACGTATTGCTGTACAGAATGAATTTCCTTGTAACTAAGGGGTCTTTTTAGGATCATTCATTATGTTTAGGCGCTTTAAAAAAATAAATCATTATTTGTCAGTTTTAAGTCAGACCCCTAGACCCCTTTGAAAAGCCTGATGTACTCCCTTTAAAGCGATTTGGTTTTCATATATTTTAACTGTTGAATATATTGCACTGGTAATATATGTAAACATACGGTAGGATAAGACGAAAACTCATCGTTTTGTTTAATTATATCCAAGCAGGGTTCATGTCAAAATGATACTGGTTAAATAAATCGAGACGCTGATAATTCTTGTGTCCCTTTAAATAATATATTACAATTTTCAAAAACAGCATTGCAGATTGTGAATGCGTACTGTTGCCATGGTTACGCATACTCTTATTTTATAAACAGGATTGAAAATTAGTATCACCTAAAAAGTATGTAGATAAAGATTTCTTAACGGAGAATCAGTTTTTCGAAACTATTAAAAAAAAGTTGCTACTTTTAAGGAAACTTATTTAGACTGCCTGTTGTCATGGAAACAATTTAATGATATCAACTAAGTATGAATACAACAAGGACAACTCTATACATATCTGAAATAAAACCATCACTTCTAAACAAAAAAAGAAATGAAAATGTTGAAGAAAAAGGAATATTTGGTGAAAAAAACTCATTTAAACTACTGTTGCCATGGTTACCGGCAATAATATAAGACATTTATACCTCACGTTCACACCAGCCAACAAATGTTTATAAATATAAATATCAAATAATAAGAATTCACAACAAGTATTTCTGCATTGTTAACAAAAATCGGTTAGCATTGAGAAAAGTCGCAGTTTTGGTTAAAGTCAAGACTGAAACAGACTTATCTCCCTTATAATTCATATATTGTGGTTTAATACGGTAAAACTTGATAGTGTAATTATTTATAATTTATTAGCAAACACTTTTAAAGTACAAACATTATTAAAAACAACAATGAGACCAAGAGTGCTTGCATTTTTCTTCCTATACCCCCCTATTTTAAGTAATTTCTTTAAAAAACATACATGCGTTGAAAACATCTTACTTTTTGAAAAATTAGATAAGCCAACATTTTAGTTTTCCTTATTTGTTAAAATATAGGTATTTTGCAAAACATCTATGCATATTTCATCAAAATTTAAATAGGGGCCAAAATGGACTAGGTATGATAAGGGCCCATTTTGGCCCCTATTTAAATTTTGATGAAATATGCATAGATGTTTTGCAAAATCGAACAAGAAAAGCAGCATTCAAGGACGACAGACAACCACAAATTTAAAGATGAATAAAAGGCCAAATAAGACATCACAAACACCATTTGTATTTTATTTATTTTTGGGGGTGGGGGAGTGTGTGTGGATGTTATCCATAATGGATAATGAAATTGAATAAAATATAACTGTAATCACAGACCTAATAACAAATAGATTGGACACTACGAAAATTATCTAAATTTCACGTGGCACAGTGCGAAAATTTCACAAATTATTTCCCAACTTTAAACCCACATATTATGAAGATTTTTATAGATACAAGTTTCATTCATGCCAAATACCATAACAAATTTAATTTTCTTTCCAATAATAGTATTTTTCTTTCTCTTACATTTAGAGCAAAAAAGGAGTTTGACGGAAACTTTGAATATGTCAAAACCTTGATTTTTAAGAGAAAAGCGAAAATTATGACATTTTTAACTTTAAACATCTTTTTATACAATTTCTTACTTTCAAAATAAACATAAATTATTATAATACCATTTTGCTATTCACTATCAATCTTTTGAATGTATTCTCATCAAAATCAGTGAATAATTGAGAGAGTAGATAGAAGGAAAAGTTAGGGTGCCACGTGATATTTTGGTTACTTCATTGGTTAAGATAGGAAGTTTCCTATCTGTTTATTAATATGTCTGTGCTGTAATATACATTATTCTTCAGATTTGCATATGCGTAAAATGCATCGTGTGTTTTCAAACAAATCTTGAAATTATAAAGATCGTTTTATTTCAAATTCGCACGTTTCATTTCAATATTCAAATGTGTCCCATACCTGTTCATTGCGTGAATATTATTGGCGGCGCGCCTTGAGAGCGCAGCCTATATTTGTATTTGCTTTTTTATGTTGTACGTGACATATGGAGGAGCACGTGATTAAAAATGTTGGGGGTAATAGACTGGCCAAAATGTTAGGGGTAAAAGACTGGCCATAAGATCGTGTTGTTATATTGAAATTGCTGTATTGAAATTGGTTCTAAATCATTGGTCCATATATTAGGTAAATATAACAGCTACAACTATGAAACTTTATACAGTTGTTCTACATCATAACATGACCCATCCTATCAGGTTTCATAACTCTGAAGTGCTTTCTACAAAAGTTATGCCCCTTTTGGAACTTAGTATATTGGTTAAGTTTTCCGTCAAGGTCAACTTTTTAGCGAGTATGTTATTTAATTCAAACTACCTCAACATTTTAAAAATATATATCATCAGCAATTAATGCAAACACGTAAATATGTTTTGATATCTTAAGTATGTGCCTTTGTTCTCAAGTTACTATTGCTTACTGTTGCCATATAACATTTATACTTTTTAAAATATTTCTACATTTTTGTTGTTATATAATAAACATTTGCAAATAATTACGCATGTTTGTTTCCTCCTTTTGAAAACATTCTGCGCCGCCCTGATGCTTTGCATCAGTTTTTTCTTGTCACTTATTGAGATTTATTTACATATATCTAATACCAAATGACCTTACACTGATTCAAATGGCATATTAACAAATATATTCGTAACTCTTGGAAAGCCATTTCGGCTTTGTCGGTGAATAATACACTGTATTCGACGAAAAAGCGTTACTCGGGGAGTGGCTTCCTTCTAGCAGGGCTGGGCTATTCACCGAGAGGGTTGTTGACTTGTGCACAATATGACCTATGTATGTGTGGACCTGCCGTAAAACACCATTCCATCATTCATTCCAGTACAGTTTGCGTCCATTCCATCATTCATTCCAGTACAGTTTTCGTCTGTGTATTGGGTGTTTCCTACTAGTATATTTTAAGCTTCAAATGTCCAAATGGATTTCTAACACTACACACAAAACAGACATAAATAACGAACCATGTACGCCAACTTCGGACAAGAAAACACATGCAAATAGCAAATATATGTAATAACTGCGTGTTTGTTTCCTCTTGTATTGGAAATATTCCGAAGTCTGACAATGCTTCATAATATAACCATTTACTTCTTACAAGTGCGTCTACACATATATTCATTGGCTGTGCACACGATTAATGCAGACCAGACTTTCCAATCATGTTTTATTAAACACATGGCAAAATCGATTATCAACATTTTATTACAATAAGAAATGCAAATATATTCCTTAGATTAAACGAGGATTGCTTAGATCATTTTTTATATATCCCGAGTGCATTATGATATATGTTATGTTATCAAGATGTTTATAATATATAATTGGGTATGTGTACGTTTTGCCGAATCGCGCACAAATTGAATACACTGAATCCGAACGATTTATGTTAGACATGTGCGGGATTTGGAACGTAAACTGGGCTGTATCGGTGTATATCCTCGGAGAATGTTAAATGGAGTACATCAGGCTTATGCATTCAATTCATGATAAATATGTTATAGGGGACGTGAGAGGTGTTGCACCTATATTACCTCTCATGAACATACGCATTAAAATCGAGTCTGCCACTAGCGTTTGTGTAGTGCTGTATTTTGGCTGTAAAATGTCGCACCGAATACAAATCTAAAATATTATTACGAATTGTCCATTGGGATCATAAATCCCAATCTTTGTGGTTTTAGTATAATTGGAATACCGCTTAGCCGGTGTTAGGAGACTTGTTGCACCTTATATTACATCTCATGAACAGACTCAAAACTCATATATGAAACAACCAACACTATTAGCGATTTATTCATTTAAATGAAATGTATTTATTCAATTCATTACATTCGTTGGCGAAAATGATATATTGCTCGTCAAGCATGTTAGCCAACTCATTATTAATGAGCACTCAGGTAAGATCGTCTATCAATTAGTAGGTATGTAACTTAGACCTGCATATATTTTTCTAAAAAAATAATATTTATAACATATATTTTTATTTTGTTTACTAACGACATCCTTTCATTCTACTTTGAAGGTATATACTATGACTCACTGGTTTAAAATGTCATTAATTTATCGAATGTATTTATGTTTGTATCAAAATAGGTTTATTTATATCAACTTATTCTAGTAATTACGACTTTTTATTAAGTTACTAAACTGGTTGAGGTTCTCAAATGTGTGATTTCTTTATATTTCAGTTTTAATCAGCTGGGTAATTCAGTATGATGTCAAATTGTGAAGAAATACCACGTATATAATATGCCTCAGTTGGTGGTATTTTTAGCGAGCACCGTGTTGCAATTAAAAGCGGTAACGGTGGCCAGTGAATAGAGCGATATACTCGGAATCACGGGTTGCTAGTCTCACTTTGCTTCTTCAGTGATTTTTTAGGCTAGGAACTTCTCCTTTTTCGACGTGTGGGAACGTAATCCGTGCGGCCCCCGTGTATCATTGGAGTCTATCCACCGAGCACGTTAAAGAACCATAGAAATCTGTTCTATAGTTAATACTAGAGCACAGACGCGGATTCCTATGTATCTTTACCCTATCTATGGACCTGCTCGAATTAACCCCTGATGAGCCGTTAAGCAATAATTCAAATCTTGCAGTTACTATATGGAAAATCGATTATTGAAGCTTGTCAAATTTCTTCAGTTTGTTTTGTCTAATTAGACATAAGTGGAGAAAAGAAATTTACGTTTCATCCTTGGTGAAAAACATGTGGTAAGTCCTGGTAATTCATTATTTGTAATAGAGGAGTATGTAGAGTTGGCACATTAACGTAAACAATATGCATTTAGCTCGTGCAATTTGAGAACATTTGAAGTGATATCTGTGTGGATTTTCTCTTGTTTCTAATACGGTTCTTACCGAATAATATTTGAACATTGCAGATATAAACTATTTTGATCTCGGGTCGTGTTGATTCAAAAATGCTGTATTGTATATTGTTTAGTATATCGATTTATCTTGGTTTTAAATCCATTGTAAACTTGTGGGCTTTAGGAAACGTGTAATACAAGGACCATGTGCGTGTTCTCAAAAGCTGAATCTAGAGACCATTTACAATAGGCAGTCGAGCGAGATATTCTTAAGTTCACTTATATTGGAAATCTAGTAGCGTTATTTTGAAGGAGTACGTGCGGCATACAGACGGCTTTTTCACTACTTGTATAATTGTAACTATTTAACTTTATGTGTTCAATACTTGTAGAATTATCAAAAGAGGTTCTGACCCTATCATTTTGCAACGCTAAACTTGTGCACTGCATGCTTGGTGGTGGACCCATTTACAGTTCGCCACTATACTTTACTCTTTAATTGTGCGATGACCGGACAGGCTGTGGACCCTATGACGACGTCTACATAAAGCCCAAAAGGACGGTGACGTTTGATGTTTGTCTGCAATCTTGTATTGTCGTGCCCTCAATGGTTTATTTTTTGTTGCTCTGGCTTCTGCCAAGTACATGAGTACCTTCTTCGTGGCTTTCTAGGCTATTATGTTTTGTGTTTATATATACACGAGCATCTTTGTGTTTTACTAACATTGCATATAAATGCTGCCTTGTTGGTTAGAGAATAGTTCATGGCGGGGATTTCTTTATTTACACTGTCCCGTTTTACTGAGGTGATAGTAGGGTAAGTGTGAGGTTTGGTTACCCTGGAACCTGGTTTAAACCCCCAGGTGCCTATTTTTGCCACTGACAGTTCCAAGGAGGTAGCCATATTGTCAACCCATTTTGTGTTTGTGACGTCATATGCCTTTATTCCTTATTTGCATTGCCATTCATATTTGTCGTTTTGCTTGTTTCCCGTTTTGCTTGTTTCCCTGTTCGACTTCTTTACTATTTTTAGAGGTGACCTGAAAATCAGGTGACGACATATAGCAGAAAACTGTTTGTGCCGAAAAGGCACTTTTTCATAATGACAATAACATATTGTGGAAAAAAACATAATTACATTAATAATGTTTGTTTTTTGAGTTACCTATAACGAAATGTTTTAAAATCGAAAAGGTGCCTGGTTGAATGGTGTTTTACGTCATTTTCGACACTTCTTAGACTATATTTGCTTGTCAATTTTTTTCGCGGTGGAGGCAGACCAACAAATGTTTCCTAGGTAGAACCAGTACTAGATACCTCCCTCCAGCCATAAGAATAGAAAAGAACAGACAGAACCACAATGGGCTATGTATGTTTGGAATGTGAAGCCAATAATATAATTAGTGTCTTCACACTAAAATATGTTATGCACTAATATACAGCAGATGTTAACACGTTTAAACAACATGGAACATATCATACAAAATCAATGCATGGCTGGATAGTTGCTTTTGGCATGGAAATAACTGTTATTTCTAATTTAAAATGTCAAGTGCATTCATCTGGACCACTTTACCTGTGAAGTTAATCCTTGCCCTAACGGTCATGCAAATGTTAATACAAACATCTGCTCTCCTGACATGACTGGAACACTTTACCTGTGAAGTTAATCCTTGTCCTAACGGTCATGCAAATGTTAATACAAACATCTGCTCTCCTGACAGGACTGGAACACTTTACCTGTGAAGTTAATCCTTGTCCTAACGGTCATGCAAATGTTAATACAAACATCTGCTCTCCTGACAGGACTGGAACACTTTACCTGTGAAGTTAATCCTTGTCCTAACGGTTATGCAAATGTTAATACAAACATCTGCTCTCCTGACAGGACTGGACCACTTTACCTGTGAAGTTAATCCTTGTCCTAACGGTCATGCAAATGTTAATACAAACATCTGCTCTCCTGACAGGACTGGAACACTTTACCTGTGAAGTTAATCCTTGCCCTAACGGTCATGCAAATGTTAATACAAACATCTGCTCTCCTGACAGGACTGGAACACTTTACCTGTGAAGTTAATCCTTGTCCTAACGGTCATGCAAATGTTAATACAAACTTCTGTTCTTCTGACAGGACTCATTTAGGAAAATCAAATAAATAAATCTATCGACTCCAGTTTGGATGTTTATTTACGGAATATCATCGGCTCCACAGTAAATTGTTCACATAGTGACAGCTTTTCTGAGCATAGTCCGTATATATTCAATGAGTTAAAATAATACCTGTCCAACAGACTCGTGTATTATATACTGAAGAAAAAAAGTATAGCAACATTTTTTAAGGACAAGATTAAACATATGAACATTAATGTAATTGTTTGAAGATATTAGGAATAATAGGTAAGGAAGTGATTTTCAAAAAAATGTGTTATTTCAGAATTACCTCCCATATATTAAAAACAACTTACTTCATAAAATTTCGCATCAGTTTGAACAAATTTAAAGTTTGTCATTGCCAAGACTTTTCCAGTATGTCATTGTTTAAAAAACGCCCAAAGGATTGTTATTCTTCAACAAAAACTTTACAAATTTCGTAATTTTAAAATTACCTCCCTTTTCATTGAAATGAGAAAGATTTCCGATAACCTGTAAAAGTATGTTCCAATCATATTTGATTCATTTTTATCACCGACTTTGTTTACAAATAATTTTGTAACAGTATGATTGACCACGAACATACACGGCTTTGTAACTCGTCAATGGAAATGACATCCTTTTTGTGTGCCGAATGTATTTTGCTCAGTATATTTTGTCTTTGTGTTGTTGAAATATGACGTTTACTTGATCCCTGTATTGGTTTGTAATGACAAATTCTGGTGATTGGATTATTTATGATGCGTTCTAGACTAGCATGGTTAATAGTGGATCTTACATGAGTACTCATTCATTATTGAATTTATTAAACGAGTTGGCAAAATGATATAATGCGAGGCTCTTGTCGAGCATTATATCATTTTTGCTAACCAGTTTGTCAAATTCAATAATGAATGACAACGAATGTTAGATTCTATTTATCACATAACTCACATATCGACTTTTATTGCGTTTTGCCTGTCGTTTAACACGCGAAACCGACATAAACCGTGGGAATGTGATAATAGTCATTATCGATTTTTTTGACAGCGCATACTAAGCTTATTTGCATACTTATTACTTACTAGTGGTATATCGAAAATATAGAATGGTGTTATTTCACTCCCACACCGTAAATTATGTGATAAAATGATTTATCACATAGCTTACGGTGTGGGAATGGAATAACAACATACGTTCTCATTCATTATTGAATTTATTAAACTCGTTAGCAAAGTTGATATAATGTTCGGCAAGAGCCTCGCATTATATCATTTTGCCAGCTCGTTTAATGAATTCAGTAATGAGATCCTCTATATACAGCGTCCACTGAAGCAGACAAAAGAACCACCGCAATAATTCTTTAAGCATTGTGCCTGATTCGCACATGGAATACTTTAAGTACTATGCTCGATTCGCACATGGAACATAGCGGAAACTTTTCTCGTTAAATCTCCTATATAAAACAAATCAATGTCAACTAAACTGAAGTGACTCTAACATAAATGTAATTGGACATAGCAATGGAGACTGAGGTCTGTGGATAAAAACTGTTTTTTCGATGATGGTCGGATAGTTGAACATATGTAAGCTATCCTGGATTTATAATAATTTCCGTAACTTGTTCACACGTAACAACAGACATGAATTCAGAATGACGTCTCCGGGAAAAACGTACGCATACGCATTTAACAGTACGTTTTAAAGCCATGTATTGTCTAACGGTTCAAGCGATTTATGACAGAAGAATGTTTAAGTTTTAAAGGTATTTTCCTAACCCTTTAAACAAGCCTCCCTCCGACTCGGAGCTTAGTATTGTGTAACAAGATACTATGTCTAAGCAAATTATTCTCAATACGTCACTAGGCCTAAGCATAGTATTGTGTAGTACGTCATAGGGCTAAGCATACTATTATGTAATAAGTCACTAGGCCTAAGCATAGTATTGTGTAGTACGTCATAGGGCTAAGCATATTATTATGTAATAAGTCACTAGGCCTAAGCATAGTATTGTGTAGTACGTCATAGGGCTAAGCATACTATTATGTAATAAGTCACTAGGCCTAAGCATAGTATTGTGTAGTACGTCATAGGGCTAAGCATATTATTATGTAATAAGTCACTAGGCCTAAGCATAGTATTGTGTAGTACGTCATAGGGCTAAGCATACTATTATGTAATAAGTCACTAGGCCTAAGCATAGTATTGTGTAGTACGTCATAGGGCTAAGCATACTATTATGTAATAAGTGACTAGGCCTAAGCATAGTATTGTGTAGTACGTCATAGGGCTAAGCATACTATTATGTAATAAGTCACTAGGCCTAAGCATAGTATTGTGTAGTACGTCATAGGGCTAAGCATACTATTATGTAATAAGTCACTAGGCTTAAGCATAGTATTGTGTAGTACGTCATAGGGCTAAGCATACTATTATGTAATAAGTCACTAGGCCTAAGCATAGTATTGTGTAGTACGTCATAGGGCTAAGCATACTATTATGTAATAAGTCACTAGGCCTAAGCATAGTATTGTGTAGTACGTCATAGGGCTAAGCATACTATTATGTAATAAGTCACTAGGACTAAGCATAGTATTGTGTAGTACGTCATAGGGCTAAGCATACTATTATGTAATAAGTCACTAGGCCTAAGCATAGTATTGTGTAGTACGTCATAGGGCTAAGCATACTATTATGTAATAAGTCACTAGGCCTAAGCATAGTATTGTGTAGTACGTCATAGGGTTAAGCATACTATTATGTAATAAGTCACTAGGCCTAAGCATAGTATTGGGTAGTACGTCATAGGGCTAAGCATACTATTATGTAATAAGTCACTAGGCCTAAGCATAGTATTGTGTAGTACGTCATAGGGCTAAGCATACTATTATGTAATAAGTCACTAGGTCTAAGCATAGTATTGTGTAGGACGTCATAGGGCTAAGCATACTATTATGTAATACGTCACTAGGTCTAAGCATAGTACTGTGTAGTACGTCATAGGGCTAAGCATACTATTATGTCACTAGGCCTAAGCATAGTATTGTGTAGTACGTCATAGGGCTAAGCATACTATTATGTAATACGTCACTAGGCCTAAGCATAGTAGTGTGTAGTACGTCATAGGGCTAAGCATACTATTATGTAATAAGTCACTAGGCCTAAGCATAGTATTGTGTAGTACGTCATAGGGCTAAGCATACTATTATGTAATAAGTCACTAGGCCTAAGCATAGTATTGTGTAGTACGTCATAGGGCTAAGCATACTATTATGTAATAAGTCACTAGGCCTAAGCATAGTATTGTGTAGTACGTCATAGGGCTAAGCATACTATTATGTAAAAAGTCACTAGTCCTAAGCTTAGGATTAAGCGAAACGAATTTTTGAGTTTTTGAGTTTTTGAGTATAACACTAAATCGTCATATCCACACCATTTCATTACTTACACACATTTACTTACACACATCGATTGTCACCAAAACATCTCATTCGAAAAATCAAGATATAACATCACAAACATAACAGGATTGACAATAAAGCTACCGCCTTGGAACGGTCAGTGGCACAAAAGGCCGATGGGAGTTTAAACCAGGTTCTAGTGGGCACAACACCATACTCTTATCCTTTTGCCATCCCAATAAAAGGGAACAGCGTAAATAAGGATATGCCCGCCAGGTTATATTCTCTAACAAACAAGGCAGCATTAATAGGCAATAATACAAAAATGTATCTAATATGTTACTATAAATAATTACATCGTGTCGGTAATAAACTTTTTTAAATGAACATATTCAGTGCCTGTTGTATATCATTTCTATTTTATGGGCAAATTCATAAAAATATATTACAAACTTGCAATAACTTTTTATTCCCAGAGCCAAGTGTTTCATATTTCAATTGAAATAAGAGAATTACAAAAATGGTTGAGGCTCGAAACTCCCATATGAGCATTATACAACAGAACAGTTATTAATGTTGCCTGAGAAACCTTTTAACAAAAGCAATACTGTGTAACAACTGTTTGGACACTGTTGAACTTTTTATCTTGTCAAGGCTTTGTCTTTAAAAATGAAAAAGATAACTGTGACAGAAAATTGAACTACTTTTATGTAATCATGGTAATGATCGAAACAAGGGATTTTGTGAAATAATACCTCGTGATAACTGTGACCTACATCTGCGATAAATGGGTCAAAATTTTATGTTTCTTTCTATTATTTCATACCAATTTTAAGAATTTTATATCTTTAAGCGATCTTTGACTCATGTTATGTGTTTTATCAGCACATTTCATGTTTTCATATAAAGGGAGGGTAACTCTCAAAAGATGTAACAATTTAAACAAAAAATAAATGTTTAACAAACTATGGGTCAAAACGAAATACTTATCACATATCTATTCTAAAATATATTTAAAATAACAAAATTATTTAAGATAAAAAAGTGAGTAATTAGGAATTTTGTTCAGGGTATTGTGCCAGCTTTCAAGTTGCATTTAAAACAAATGAAGAAGTATGTCTCCACCATTAGTTTGAAGTCATTGACCTTGTTTTGATAAATAAAATAGTTTCTTATAAATCCCTTTCAAACATCCCTTTTAAACTACATGTGTTAAACGACCTTCCTAAAGCATAAGATATCTAATAAAAGAGAAATATCTCGGTACAATAATCTCAAAAACGTGAAGTGTGCAGGTGCGAAACCTATCTCTAAAGGTAAACCTAATTGAATCTGAGCTAGGTTTGTCATTTTCAATATAAACCTGTGATGCAATTACCAACAGAATAAAGCAAGACTCTAGATGATTTTTTTTTGTTTTCTTTCTAAAATTATTTTGTTTATGTGTTTCCAATTGAATCCCGTTTGGACATCTCGCTATCTGGCCCTATGACAGATAGAACGAAAATGCGTGAACGTGATGCGAATCTGCGATATTCGGACGACACGTGGGATTCGTTACTTTAACAGCAGGCTACACTGATGGTGAT
This sequence comes from Cyrtodaria siliqua, assembly GCA_037043455.1. Lineage (NCBI taxonomy): Eukaryota > Metazoa > Mollusca > Bivalvia > Adapedonta > Hiatellidae > Cyrtodaria > Cyrtodaria siliqua. The sequence goes on along the minus strand of JAWPHD010005554.1, from coordinate 137,850 downwards.
TTGAAGTTGAACCTTTAAAGATGAAAACTTAGTAACGTCTTCCACTGTTGTGGTCATTTCCTATAAACTAGTGTTTTATTTCTTTAAATGGCCACACAGAACAGATATAGATCGAGATTTTATTGACTTTTTGATAACATTGACATTGAAATGTCAAGGTCAGATAAACATCCGGCCACACTACAGACTGACTTATCATTCAAGTGTTTATCTATAAACTTGGAGAATAAGGTCACCGTGACCTATATCTTGACATTATCTTGAAACGTTTGTAAGATTATGATATAAGGATAATCATATATAATACATTATACAAATAAACATAGGTCAAAATGTAGGTCACTGACCTACTTTTGAGGTAATTGACTTGCTTTGAAGTTTAATGATCTTCGTTTGAAATCAGTACCCAAGTTTCAAAAGTAAGCGATACATCTTGAACATTGTCACTGTAGCATCATTTTAACTTGTTGACCTTGTTTGTTTGGCATTGTTTATAAACTTGATCTGGTATAGGAACATCTCTTTGAACTTGAGAACCAGCGATACTATTTCAAAGTTTTAAATGTCTATCTTCAAATATGAAACAATATGTCTCCGTGACCTACTTGTTGAACTACGTTTCGACTTCAATATCGCTTAAGCCGGTGCTAGGAGGCGTGAGAGGTATTGCATCTTATATTTGCCTCTCATGAACAGACTCAATAAAACCGAGTCTGCTACTGTTCTCTCTTGTTTGTGTTTGTTGCTTCCAAGGGATCACCTTTTCAGTATTTTTCATTTCATATGTAGGACATTGTTTTACATTGTGAAGTCAGTTGTGTAAGAAATAGACTAAACAGTCAGCCACTGGTCGTTCATGTAGGTCAATGGCCTACTGTAGAGGCCATGTACATAATTCCAAAAAGTATCTGCTTTAAATAGTGGCAAAAGTCAATCCAGGACCGTTTAAAAGTTAAGTTTTATTACAGAGTCATATGAAAGATTTGACACAGTTTTCGAAAGTCTTACGACTTAGAAATAATGAAATATAATCAAAATGAAATGGAAAGCTCATTTGAACTTACGTAATATCACCTTCTGTTCGTGTACGTTGTGTTCCCAATATACACTAGTGCGCTTTTGCATAACACGGATAACTGGCAAGGCCAAATGCTTTATTTATAGTATAGGTGTTATATTTCAATGTTCTTATACTATTTCGTTGTTATTCAGGCATTATACCACATTAAACCAACATGTTATTATGCAGATGAATAAAAAAAGAACAAATTATACGACCCTCTGATAGTAAATCGTCTACAAAGTTTTTTTGTATACAACATTAACATCCCTTTCAATTAAACAAAAACGCCGCAGTGTCTTAACTGATGTAAACACAAGTGTCAGTAATTGCAGATTGTAGAATAAAATCAAGTGCATTTCAAGTATATTTAGAGTGAATGTAAACGTTTAAAACGTAAGGTCATGTATGCATCTAATTAATGAGAAAATTCGAATACTATTTTTAACTTATTGAATATCAAAAGTCATCAATGTTCTCTGTTTGTTTCTCTAAAATATTCGATTACTAATGCAGTTAGAGCTTTTGTGTTTACTGCATTATATTTTCTCTGAACTATTCGATATTACAAGCAGTTAGCGGTTTTGTTTTTATTGCAAATGCGTTCAGCAACTGCATTAATCTGTCATATACCAAATGCGACTCCAGTAATTCAAACAAGTTGAGTATTTCGTCTATGATACACTGTCAGTTGATAAAAAATATAACATAACATTTTTATCGATTCCAATCAGAAATATAAAATGGTATACTTGTCTTGCTGAAGTATGTTCTCTAACAATGGAGCTATATTAGCTGTTAGGCGACGTGGTAGAACCTCGCACAACTGCAATCGAGTTCGAATCCCGCCGGGGCTATTGATTGTTAATAGGCTGTTTGCATTGGTGCCTGGACAAGAAATATTTACTGCTTTAGGGTGATTAGCGCATGTATTTAGAACCTCAAACTTTGCCAAAACAATTCGTCAAAAACAACTCGTCAGTCGGATATAGGCACACAAAGCAAAATGCATCCGTTCGTGTTACAAGTCATTTGAACGCATTTGTATGTATTGCTTACGGCGCTTGTGTCTACCAAAGTTCAAACAATAACTAACTAAAACCTAATTAAGTTAGATATCATTAGAACTGACATTTTAGTGGTAAAATAAATACCTTACTTTTCGAAATCGGTTGAGAAATAAATATTTATATGCAACAGTTATTTTTGATAGGACAGTTGCAATGCAAAATTCTTCGCCATCAGCAATTTAAAAATAATCTAATATCTATAATAAAAAAATGTATTGCTTACGGCGCTTGTGTCTGCCAAAGTTCAAACAACAACTAACTAGAACCTAATTAAGTGAGATATCATTATAACTGACATTTTAGTGGTAAAATAAATACCTTACGTTTCGAAATCGGTTGAGAAATAAATATTTATATGCAACAGTTATTTTTGATAGGACAGTTGCAATGCAAAATTCTGCGCCATCAACAATTTAAAAATAATCTAATATCTATAATAAAAAATGGATTAATTGCGTTGAATACAGATTAATTAAGACTCCCTGAAATTTTTGTCTCAAAATATAAATGTTAACTGCAGTTATTTGAAATTTTACAATTTCAAAACATAATTTGACTGTAAACTACTTTAACAATAAAAAATGAAGTTCCAGTGATATAAAGTTTCTGGAAGTATTTCCTTAGTTTTCATGCAAATGTAAAAGAAAATCGCTGGAACCAGCGTCCCCAACTGTAACCCGTACAATGCATAGTTTTTATGAAGTGAAATTAAAAATACGTTTTCATTCAAGAAATACTGAAAAGGGGATCCCTTGGAAGCAACAAACACAAACAAGAGACAAAAATAGCAGACTCGGTTTTATTGAGTCTGTTCATGAGAGGTAATGTAAGGTGCAATAACTCTCACTCATCCTAGCACCAGCTTAAGTGATATTCTACTGTAAAGACACAACAATTGAGCTTGATGATCCCAAAGGACCAGTAAGTAATAACACTACTGATTTGAAGTCGGGCGAATTTTTAAAGGCCGCCAAACAGCACTAAACAAACGTTATTGTGAATGTCAATAAATACTGAAAAGGGTATCCCTTGGAAGAAACAAACAAAAACAAGAGATAAAAGTAGCGGACTCGGTTTACTCAAGTTATTGGTCTTAACATATACTTTTTGATGTGTAATATGTATATCTAATTATCCCTATTACTCTGTAAACCCCTTTGTATGTGTAGTTATTGAACCGCTTCCCATGAACATGTTGATTTCCCCTGGTGGTTTTCTTAATTGTATTGACTTGAATTAATTACAGGAGACGTTTAATGTGGTACATTAAACCTGGTTTATAGCATTTTTGCGGTATTTTCCTTTGAAGAATGCCTTTCTTTAAAGGAAACATGCTTTTCATGTATATTTTCACAGTTTAAAAAATATAAGAACTGTTTTTAATGATATTCAAACTAAGAACCATTATATATGAAAGCGAATGCATGCATGACGCAATATTTGCATTTTGCATTAAAACTGTAATACATGACCACAGAAACTCTAATGATTTCTATAAATAGAAAGGTATTATATACTTTCATGTTTTCGCCATTCATTTCAAAAAGATTAGTAGATGACTTCTTTTACAATGAAAACCAAATGCCTTAATTTACATTTCACAAGAGAAAATTGACCATGTCAATTCATCATGGCAAATAATATGTCTGATAGAATACTCTGAAAAGGTTCATCGTCCTTGCCAAAACCATCCGTCCTGTAGGCTGTAACCACAAGAAGCAATATGCAGCTCATGTTTCAAGTTCATTCGAACGCCTTAGCATGAGTCATCTTTAGTAAATGTTCTTAGTTTTAGTGTCGTAAATCGCGCTTTTATTGTTTCAAAATCTACGTGTATTTTAAAGTGCATAAACATGTTCACAGATAATATGTTAACATATATCGAATAGAATAAAACATAATTATGGTTACGAATCATTGGGCGAAAACGATTCTTTCGAATCGTTCGTTATAAACTAAGAACATTCTCATGCGAGTTGAGAGGACGATTTTAGACGAACATGTAAGAATTGTCTATGAATCTTCAACTTAAATATCTCTGCTTTTTTTGAATTTTGGTGAACGTTAGTTTTAATTACGCGATATTTATAAGTTTGGTAAGTTTGTTAATTGAAGTGTGCTTTCATTTTGTTTAATGGCTGTTCGTTTATATTAAAGATATTGCATTTTGTAATGTTTATATTTATAATTCGTGTTCTGCTTCAGAGAGAGGGGGAGGAAACACAATCCGGGAACACAGACCTACATGGTTCTTTAGAGAGCTCTGTGGATAGAATCCGATATACACTGCTAAGCCTTCCCATCCAATGGACGACACTAAGTGGTGCCAGTGAAGCTTGAACGTGCCATGTGGTGCTTGCAGTGATCACTTACAATTAGAATGAAATGCAATGGGAGTCAGTGTAAACCATATGTCGGTGCCCCATAACTATCCGAAATATAAATCATTAAAACAGCTTTGGCCATTAAATAAAGAGAGGCTTAAAACACGAATGCAATGTTACATGTATTAGAAACAAAAAGAGGCGTATGTCAATGATAACAACATTTGAAGACTCACAAATTGTTAGTTATTATCAGTATATTTAAATAATGTTGGTATTTTGCTACTGTGCATGCATTCGACAATATCCTATTTTGAAATTACCATGCCGGTGTTTTTGGCTTCGAGCATTAGAACACAAAAATGCATTATCAACAGACACTATGTGGCAATAGTTCTAAATTATATGTTGAAAATATCATTTCGTTATATTGTTAAGACGGTTCATTCCTGATTATACTAACTATTGACATTGATTCGAGTGTTATTTGACGGTTAACGAGCAATGCCTACTTCCCGAAAGTTAATGACAATGTGCCAAATGCCAAATAAATTACAGGTCTCCAGAACAGTCATGTGCGCTTCCTTCTGCCAAATCCAGTAAAAATCAGAGACGCCTATCACTTGATCATATACGTACTAGCTGTTGTTATTATCACTCAACAGTTAGTGGTGGTTTAAAGAGATGTTGTTGATATATTAATAATCAGTTGGTGGCCGTGAAAACAAATAGCGTTAACTTAGAAATAACCAGTTGGAGGCCGTATATACAGATAGTGTTGATATATCAATAATCAGATGATGGTCGTGTATACATATAGAGTAGATATTAATTGTCAATTATCAGTTGGTGGTCGTATACACAGATAGAGTTGATATATAAATAATCAGATAGTGGCCGTGTATACAGATATTGTTGATATATCAATAATCAGTTGGTGACCGTGTATACAGATATTGTTGATATATCAATAATCAGTCGGTGGCAGTGTATACAGATAGTGTTGATATATCAATAATCAGATGGTCGCCGTTTATAGATATTGATGATATATCGATAATCAGTCGGTGACCGTGCATACAGATAGTGTTGATATATCAATAATCAGATGGTCGCCGTTTATATATATTGATGATATATCGATAATCATATGATATATACAGATATTGTTGATATATCAATAATCAGATGGTGGCCGTGTATACAGATATTGTTGATATATCAATAATCAGTTGGTGGCCGTGTATAGATATTGTTGATATCTCGATAATCATTTGATATATACAGATATTGTTGATATATCAATAATCAGATGGTGGCCATGTATACAGATATTGTTGATATATCAATAATCAGTTGATGGCCGTAGATACAGATATTTTGATATAATCAGATGGTGGCCGTGTATACATATAGAGTTGAAATATAAAGAATCACTTGATGGCCGGAAATACAGATAGTGTTGATATATCAATGATCAGATTTTGGCCGTGTATACCGATAGAGTTCAAATATAAATACTCAGTTGGTTGTCGTATATTAAGATAGATTTGACATATAAATATTCACTTGGTGGCCGTATGTACAGGTATTGTTGATATATCAATTATTAGATGTTTGCCGTGTATATAGATAGAGTTCAAATATAAATACTCAGTTGGTTGTCGTATATACAGATAGAGTTGACATATAAAGAATCAATTGGTGGCCGTATATGCAGATAGTGTTGATATATCAATAATCAGTTGGTGGCCGTGTATATATATGGTTGGTATGAATTATTAATTATCAGTTGTTGGTCGTATATACAGATAGAGTTGATATGAATTTTTAATAATCAGATGGTGGCCTTGTATACATATAGAGTTGATAAGAATTATTAATTATCAGTTGGTTGTCGTATATACAGATAGAGTTGACATATAAATAATCAATTGGTGGCCGTATATGCAGATAGTGTTGATATATCAATAATCAGTTGGTGGCCTTGTATACGAGAGGCGATTCACCAGTTATGAAACACTTTTATTTTACCTATAAATTACAATTCATAAACATTTCATTGCAACAGATGTTCTATTTGGGATCCATGGAGGTTATAGATCAGCCTGCATCGCTTGGGCCATGACTCCAGCGTCTTGTTGATAACAGATTGCTCAAGTTTTTTCCATTCGTCCAGCAACGCTCGTTTAAGGCCTGCCAAAGTGTAGAGTTTCCGCTTCTGCAAACGTCTTTTAAGGATCCCCCAAATGCCAAAATCCATTGGGGCTGCATCTGGACTTTTAGGCATCCACTCATTCGGTGTTACAAAGTTAATGTTTTGCTGGCGCATGTACGTTAACGTCTGCTTTGACGTATGACTTGAAGCACTGTCCTGGTGAAATACCAGGTCCTTAATTGTATCACCTGGAAACATTCTTGGTGCATCCTTTGAAATGAATGGCTTCAGAACTTTGTCTATATAATACTGCGAATTAACTTTTACACCTTTAGGGATGATTCTTATCTCAGTTTTCCCATGAAAGCTTACTCCGGCCCAAGCCATGAAGCCAGGTGCAAACGCATCGCGTTTAACAAACTTCAGTTTTGACGGATCGTCGTGGCCTTTACGGACGTAGCATACTCTGCGACGACCATAGCTGCCACCCATGTAAAACATTGCCTCGTCCGTGGTCACAAAGTTTTTCCATTTTCCACAATTTAAACGCCTATAAAGCTGCCATGAACGTTGACGTCTTTTCTCAATTTGAGATGCATTGAGCTTGTGAACTTTGCACTTTTTTCGCAGTTTTGCATGAAGAACATTTTTGATAATTCTGTGTACGGTTGACTGAGATACACCTAGTTGTTTTGACATTTCCCGCTGTGTCGGTGGGTTCACCCTTTTGATCATCATGGCGACTTTCCGAATAACGTCAGATGTTGACTTTTTCGGCGTCCTTCGATACGGCCCTGCACTGGTTTTGTTACTACCAACACTGCGCGTTTTACCAATGGAATGCTTCACTCGATGAATGGTCGATATAGAAACATCGTGTCCTAGACCTTTTAACTCCCTCTGAATATTCCTATAGGACACATTCTTCTTCAAAAGGTATAAAATGATACCTTCCATAACATTGTCAATTTTCTGTCTACCCATGTTAAAACAGCCACGAAAACTAACATGTATATGTATAGCTTACCTTTATCAATTAAAACACGTGGATTTCGTGCAGTTGAAACGCTCTGGTTAATTTCAATGACCAATTCAAAAGTGTTTCAAAACTGGTGAATCGCCTCTCGTATATATAGTTGGTATGAATTATTAATTATCAAGTTGGTGGTCGTGTATACAGATAGAGTTGATATGAATTTTTAATAATCAGATGGTGGCCTTGTATACATATAGAGTTGATAAGAATTATTAATTATCAGTTGGTTGTCGTATATACAGATTGAGTTGACATATAAATAATCAATTGGTGGTCGTATATGCAGATAGTGTTGATATATCAATAATCAGATGGTGCCTTGTATACATCAAGAGTTAATAAGAATTATTAATTATCAGTTGGTGGTCGTGTATACAGATAGAGTTAATATACATTATAAATAATCAGTGTTGTATCATGTACACAGCTATAGTTATTACAGCAATAATCAGTTGATATCGTGTTAAAATATGCACGTTTAGATAATACCAATAAGTAAGTGGTCGTATATACAGATAGTGTTATCGTATCAATAATCAGTCAGTGGTGGTCGTGTACGCAGATAGTGTTGTTATATCAATAATCAGATTGTGGTCGTGTATACAGATAATGTTGTTATATCAATAATTAGTTAGTGGTCGTGCATACAGATAGTAATCAGTTGGTGGACATGTACACAGATAATGTTATTATATCAGTAATCAATTGGTGGTCTTGTACACAGCTAGTGTTTTTATATCAATAATCAGTTGGTGTTGGTGTACACAGATAGTGTTGTTATATCAATAATCAGTTGGTGATCGTGTACACAGATAGTGTTGTTATTTCAATAATCAGTTTGTGGTCTTGTACACAGTTAGTGTTGTTATATCAACTATCAGTTGGTGCTCTTGTACACAGATAGTGTTGTTATATCAATAATCAGTTTGTGATCGTGTACACAGTTAGTGTTGTTATATCAACTATCAATTGGTGGTCTTGTACACAGATAGTGTTGTTATATCAATAATCAGTCGGTGGTTTTGTATACAGACAGTGTTTTATATCAAAAATAAGTTGGTGGTCGTGTATACAGTTAGTGTTGTTATATCAATAACATGTTGGTGGTCTTGTATACAGATAATGTTGTTATATCAATAATCAGTCGGTGGTCATGCAAACAAATAGTATTGTTTTATCAATAATCAGTCGATTGTCTGGTACACACAAACTGTTGTTTTATCATTAATCAGTTGGTGCTCGTGTATACAGATAGTGTTGTTTTATCATTAATCAGTTGGTGCTCGTGTATACAGATAGTGTTGTTTTATCATTAATCAGTTGGTGCTCGTGTATACAGATAGTGTTGTTTTATCAATAATCAGTCGGTGGTTCTGTATGCAGGTAGTGTTGTTATGTCAATAATCACTTGCTGGTCGTGCATACATATAGTGTCGTTTTATCAATAATCAGTCGGTGTGTACACAGATAGTGTTGTTATCTCAATAATCAGTCGGTGGTCTTGTATACAGATAGTGTTGTTTTATCGATAATCAGTTAGTGGTTGTGTACACATCTAGTGTTGTTTTATCGATAATCAGACGTTGGACTTGTACACAGATAGTGTTTTTATATGAATAATCTGTTGGTGGTCTTTTACACAGATAGTGTTGTTATATCAATAATCAGTTGGTGGTCTTGTATACATATAGTGTTTTTATATCAATACTCTGTTGGTGGTCTTGCACACGGATATTGTTGTTTTTATCAATAATCAGTTGGTGGTCTTGTATACCGATAGTGATGTTATATCAATAATCAGTTGGTAGTCGTGTACACATATAGTGTTGTTATAGCAATAATCTGTTGGTGGTCGTGTACACAGATAGTGTTGTTATATCAATAATCACTTGGTGGTAGTGTTGTTTCATGAATAATCAGTCGGTGGTCTTGTACGCAGACATTGTTGTTTTATCAATAATCAGTTGGTGGTCATGTATACAGATAGTGTAGTTATATCAATAATCTGTTGGTGGTATTGTAAACATGTAGTGTTTTTATATCAATACTCTGTTGGTGGTCTTGTACAGAGATAGTGTTGTTTCATCAATAATCAGTCGGTGGTCTTGTACACAGATAGTGTTGTTATATCAATTATCAGTCGGTGGTCGTGTACACAGATAGTGTTGTTATATCAATAATCATTCGGTGGTCGTGTACACAGATAGTGTTGTTATATCAACAATCAGTTGGTGGTCGTTGTATACAGATAGTGTTGTTATATCAATAATCAGTTGGTGGTGGAGCATACTGACAGTGTTGTTATAGCAATGATGAGTTGGTGGTGAAGCATACAGACAGTGTTGTTTTATCAATAATCAGTTGGTGGTCGTTGTATACAGATAGTGTTGTTATAGCAATGATGAGTTGGTGGTCGTTGTATACAGATAGTGTTGTTATAGCAATGATGAGTTGGTGGTGGAGCATACAGACATTGTTGTTTTATCAATAATCAGTTGGTGGTGGAGCTTACAGACAGTGTTGTTATAGCAATAATTAGTTGGTGGTCGTGTACACAGATAGTGTTGTTACATCAATAATCAGTTGGTGGTCGTTGTATACAGATAGTGTTGTTATATCAATAATCAGTCGGTGGTCGTGTACACAGATAGTGTTGTTATATCAATAATCAGTTGGTGGTCGTTGTATACAGATAGTGTTGTTATATCAATAATCAGTCGGTGGTCGTGTACACAGACAGTGTTGTTATATCAATAATCAGTTGGTGGTCGTGTACACAGATAGTGTTGTTATATCAATAATCAGTTGGTGGTCGTTGTATAGTATACAGATAGTGTTGTTATATCAATAATCAGTTGGTGGTCGTGTACACAGATAGTGTTGTTATATCAATAATCAGTTGGTGGTCGTGTACACAGATAGTGTTGTTATATCAATAATCAGTTGGTTGTCCTTGTATACAGATAGTGTTGTTATATCAATAATCAGTCGGTGGTCGTGTACACAGATAGTGTTGTTATATCAATAATCAGATGGTGGTCGAGCATATAGACAGTGTTGTTATATCAATAATCAGCAATAATCAGTCGGTGGTCGTGCATAAAAACAGTGTTGTTATATCAATAATCAGTTGGTGGTGGAGCATACTGACAGTGTTGTTATAGCAATGATGAGTTGGTGGTCGTGCATACAGACAGTGTTGTTATATCAATGATGAGTTGGTGGTCATGCATACTGACAGTGTTGTTATAGCAATGATGAGTTGGTGGTGGAGCATACAGACAGTGTTGTTATAGCAATGATGAGTTGGTGGTCGTGCATACTGACAGTGTTGTTATATCAATAATCAGTTGGTGGTGGAGCATACAGACAGTGTTGTTATATCAATAATCAGTTGGTGGTCGTTGTATACAGATAGTGTTGTTATAGCAGTGATGAGTTGGTGGTCGTGCATACTGACAGTGTTGTTATATCAATAATCAGTTGGTGGTGGAGCATACAGACAGTGTTGTTATATCAATAATCAGTTGGTGGTGGAGCATACAGACAGTGTTGTTATATCAATAATCAGTTGGTGGTCGTGCATACAGACAGTGTTGTTATATCAATAATCAGTTGGTGGTGGAGCATACAGACAGTGTTGTTATATCAATAATCAGCAATAATCAGTTGGTGGTCGTGCATACAGACAGTGTTGTTATATCAATAATAAGTTGGTGGTCGAGCATACAGACAGTGTTGTTATATCAATAATCAGTTTGTGGTCGTGCATACTGACAGTGTTGCTATATCAATAATCAGTTGGTGGTCGGGCATACTGACAGTGTTGTTATATCAATAATCAGTTGGTGGTCATTGTATACAGATAGAGTTGTTATAGCAATGATGAGTTGGTGGTCGTTGTATACAGATAGTGTTGTTATATCAATAATCAGCAATAATCAGTTGGTGGTCGTGCATACAGACAGTGTTGTTATATCAATAATAAGTTGGTGGTCGAGCATACAGACAGTGTTGTTATATCAATAATCAGCAATAATCAGTTGGTGGTGGAGCATACAGACAGTGTTGTTATATCAATAATCAGCAATAATCAGTTGGTGGTCGTGCATACAGACAGTGTTGTTATATCAATAATAAGTTGGTGGTCGAGCATACAGACAGTGTTGTTATATCAATAATCAGTTTGTGGTCGTGCATACTGACAGTGTTGCTATATCAATAATCAGTTGGTGGTCGGGCATACTGACAGTGTTGTTATATCAATAATCAGTTGGTGGTCATTGTATACAGATAGAGTTGTTATAGCAATGATGAGTTGGTGGTCGTTGTATACAGATAGTGTTGTTATATCAATAATCAGCTATAATCAGTTGGTGGTCGTGCATACTGACAGTGTTGTTATATCAATAATCAGTTGGTGGTCGTTGTATACAGATAGTGTTGTTATATCAATAATCAGCAATAATCAGTTGGTGGTCGTGCATACAGACAGTGTTGTTATATCAATAATCCGTTGGTGGTCGAGCATACATATAGTGTTGTTATAACAATAATCAGTTGGTGGTCGTGCATACAGACAGTGTTGTTATATCAATAATCAGTTGGTGGTGGAGCATACAGACAGTGTTGTTATATCAATAATCAGATGGTGGTCGAGCATATAGACAGTGTTGTTATATCAATAATCAGCAATAATCAGTTGGTGGTCGTGCATACAGACAGTGTTGTTATATCAATAATAAGTTGGTGGTCGAGCATACAGACAGTGTTGTTATATCAATAATCAGTTGGTGGTCGTGCATACTGACAGTGTTGCTATATCAATAATAAGTTGGTGGTCGAGCATACAGACAGTGTTGTTATATCAATAATCAGTTGGTGGTCGGGCATACTGACAGTGTTGTTATATCAATGATCAGTTGGTGGTCGTGCATACAGACAGTGTTGTTATATCAATAATCAGTTGGTGGTGGAGCATACAGACAGTGTTGTAATATCAATAATCAGCAATAATCAGTTGGTGGTGGAGCATACAGACAGTGTTGTTATATCAATAATCAGCAATAATCAGTTGGTGGTCGTGCATACAGACAGTGTTGTTATATCAATAATAAGTTGGTGGTCGAGCATACAGACAGTGTTGTTATATCAATCATCAGTTTGTGGTCGTGCATACTGACAGTGTTGCTATATCAATAATAAGTTGGTGGTCGAGCATACAGACAGTGTTGTTATATCAATAATCAGTTGGTGGTCGGGCATACTGACAGTGTTGTTATATCAATAATCAGTTGGTGGTCGTTGTATACAGATAGTGTTGTTCTATCAATAACCTGTTGGTGGTCTTGTACAGAGATAGAGTTATTTTATCAATAATCACTCGATGGACTTGTACACAGTTAGTTTTGTTATCTCAATAATCTGTTGGTGGTCGTGTACACAGATAGTGTTGTTATATCAATAATTGCTTTGTGGTCGTGTACACAATAGAGTTGTTATCCCAATAATCACTTGGTGGTCGTGTATACAGATAGTGTTGTTATCTTAATAATCAATAGGTGGTCGTGTATAAAGATAGTGCTGTTATCTCAATAATCATTTGGTGGTTCTGTATACAGATAGTGTTGTTATCTCAATAATAACTTAGTGGTCGTGTACACAGCTAGTGTTGTTATATCAATAATTAGTTGGTGGACTTGTACACATATAGTGTTGTTATATCAATAATCAGTTGATGGTATTGTACACATATAGTGTTTTTATATCAATATTCAGTAGGTGGTCTTGTAAACAGATAATGTTTTATACTTTTCATACTTTTTATATATCACAGAAGCGTTGCCTGTGCAGTGTGGCGGCGGTAAAACGTCTCCCCGTGCTTGCAATCAGAACTGTTATTCATTCCGATCATTGGAGATCGCTGAGACCGATATTTATAGATATCGGTGGTACATTCTGAAATACTTTTGTTTTTTTACTTGAATTTTGAATATGTGGTTCCACTACTACAGTCTTTAAAGGTTCTGAGAATTTTTTAATCACCCTTATAGTGACTGCTTTTTAATTTAGTATTTTGACTGTTACCTGTGATACGTAGGCTTAATAATCTCTGCTCCCAACTAAATTCCTTTTTATTTCGACTATGGTTTTCTCGTTTCGGGCAAAGCGTTTTGTTAGAAACTGGGACCATTTGCCGCTAGCCATGGAATCGTGTGCAAATATCTGATTGAAGGTTTTATGTTCACCTTCATATGCATACCATTTGGCTTAAATTCCAGTACTAATGATTTGTAAATATCCAAATTTCTGTTTTCATACATGTTGCCTCTCACGGGACTCAAACACACGGTCACAAAGAGGCGTGTTATTTAAGTACGGATTCTACAGCTTTAAGTTCTCATTTCGTAATTTTATTACAGACGCTAACCCCAACCCACCACGTTTAAGTAATCTACCGTGCATTATGTGATATGCAAATTCATGCGACTTACAAATTACATTACAGTATCCTTCTTTGTATGTGTGTTCTTTGGTTGAAAGATGATGTGACATGATCCATACCACGAACACGTGTTATATATGAACCGATATTATTGTGGCTCATTGAAATAATAGGGACATATCTCATCCCCCTTTTCAGATTTTTCAGATAGAAAGACGTAAATAATCTTGCCTGGCCCAATATGCAATGCTAAACATATAGACACGGGATGATAGATTTGCATTGTTCTGTTGTTCTCTCAAATTTAATCATGTCAGACATAACAGCACTGCGTTTGTTGTCATCTACATGCCTACTGGGAAAAATAATACATTTTATAAGAAAAGTTGTTCCGAATTTGCATTCCCTATGAGGAAAGAACGCAGTTCACAAGAATGTTTGTTCCGAATATGTATACTGAACAAAATTCCTAATTACTCACTTTTGTATCTTAACTAATTTTCTTATTTTAAATATATTTTAGGCTAGTGTGTGATAAGTATTTTGTTTTGACCCATAGTTTGTAAAACATTTATTTTTATTTAAATTGTTACATCTTTTGAGCATGTGGAGAGTTACCCTCCCTTTATATGAAAACATAAAATGTTTTGATGAAACAAATAACTTGAATCGAAGTCCGCTTAAAGATATAAACTTCTTAAAATTGGTATGAAATGATATTAAAAACAACATAAACATTTGACCCATTTATTGCAGATTCTCCATCTGTAAGAAAATAAAACATGGATAATTCTAAAATTACCTCCCTTTTAATTGAATATTGTTTGAATTTCAAGTAACTGTAATTCAGCGTTAACATGAAGTATTTCGAAAAATTCTTTTGCAAATGCATTTGTAGTGGTAATGCTAGTAAAACATGAATGTCGAAATATTTTAGCTGGCATATTTTAGAATAAGGAACATCGAAAGTTGCACTTATTCGAAGTACTTAAGAAAACACATCGACTTGAAAGTTTTAAAATATGTTCATGCAATCAGAGCAGACTTTTACACTCGTTATTTTACAGGTTAACAGTGTCTCTATTCAAGTGCGAAATGCACAAAACAATGAGAATATTATTGACATATACTTATATGGGTACTTTGACTAGTATAAACCCTCTGGATTAAGAATATATTTTGCCAACAAAAATGCTCAAAGGAAATCAATTTACAATCTGTCATTAGATACGATATATTTTGTTCATGTTCACGCCAAAACCATGAACTGCTTGTATACATATGTTGATGGATTTTACTTGATTTTTGCGTGTATTTTAACATTTCATGAATCACGTTAATATCTGTTTACACGACCACCAACTGATTATTGAGATACTAACACTATCTGCTTACACAACACACATTTTGTCTTACATTTTACAACAGTATATCTATACACGAACATATATGAACTGCTTACACTACTATCAACAGATTATTGTTAAAACAACACTATCTGTATATACGACCACCAACTGATTATTGATATAACAACACTGCTTGTATGCACGACTACCAACTGATTATTTTTATAACAACACTATCTGTATACCCGACAACCAACTGATTATTGACATAACAACACTGTTTGTATGCACGACCACCAAATGATTATTGTTATAACAACACCATCTGTATGCATGACCACCAACTGATTATTGATATAACAAAACTGACTGTTGGTCGACCAACAACTGATTATTGATATAGCAACACTATATGTAAGCAGGACCACCAGCTTATTATTGCTGTAATAACACTATCAGTATGCACGACCACCAACTGATTATTGATATAAAAACAATGTCTGTATGCTCGACCACAAACTGATAATCGATATAAAAACACTGTCTGTATGAACGACCACCAACTGATTATTGAGATAACAATACTGTCTGCATGCACGACAACCAAATGATTATTGATATAACAACACTATTTGTATAAAGGACCACCAACTAATTACTGATATAATAACACTGTCTGTATGCACGACCACCGATTGATTATTGATATAACAACAATATCTGCATACACCACAACGAACTGAATATTGATATAACAAAACTGTCTGTATGTACGACCACCAACTGATTATAGTTATAATAGCACTATCTGTATACACGACCACCAACTGATTATTGATATAACAACACTGTCTGTATGCACGACCACCAACTGATTATAGTTATAATAGCACTATCTGTATAAACGACCACCAATTGACTATTGATATAACAACACTATCTGTATACACGACAACCAACTGATTATTGATATAACAACACTGTCTGTATGCTCGACCACCAACTGATTATTGTTATACCACAGCTGTCTGTATGCACGACCACCAACTGATTATTGTTATAAAAACACTGTCTGTATGCATGACCACCAACTGATTATTGATATAACAACACTGTCTGTATGCACGACCACCAACTGATTATTGATATTAAAACACTATCTCTATGCATGACCACCAACTGATTATTGATATAACAACACTGTCTGTATGCACGACCACCAACTGATAATTACTATAACAACACTGTCTGTATGCACGACCACCGACTGATTATTGATATAACAACACTGTCTGTATGCACGACAACCAACTGATAATTGCTATAACAACACTGTCTGTATGCACGTTCACCAATTGATTATTGATATAACAACACTATCTGCATACACGACCACCAAATGATTATTGATATAACAACACTATCTGTATATACGACCACCAAATGATTATTGATATAACAAAACTAAATGTATACACGACCACCAAATGATTATTGTTTATTGATATAACAACACTAGCTGTATACACGACCACCAAATAATTATTGATTATTGATAGAACAGCATCATCTGTATGGACGAACACCAAATTATTATTGATTATTGATATAAAACACAACCTGTATACACGACCACCAACTGATTATTGTTTATATATATATCAACACTATCTGTATACACGACCACTAAATGATTATTGATATAACAAACTATCTGTATGCACGACCACCAAATGATTATTGATTATTGATATAACAACACTATCTGTATACACGACCACCAACTAATTATTGATTATTGATATAACAACACTAACTGTATACACGACCATCAAATGATTATTGATGTAACAACACTAACTGTATACACGACCATCAAATGATTATTGATATAACAACACGATCTGTATACACGACCACCAAATGATTATTGAAATAACAACACTATCTGTATACACGACCACCAAATGATTATTGATATAACAACACTATCTGTATACAAGACCACCTAATGATTATTGATTATTGATATAACAAAACTATCTGTATACACGACCTACAAATGATTATTGATATAATAACTCTATCTGTATATACGACCACCAAATGATTATTGATATAACAACACTATTCGTATACAAGACCACCCATGATTATTGAATATTGATATTACAACACTATCTGTATATAAGACCACCAAATGTTTATTGATTATTGATATCACAACACTGTCTGTACATACGACCACAAATGTTTATTGATTATGGATATAACAACAATAGCTGTAAACACGACCACCAAATGATTATTGATATAACAACAGTTTGTATACTTGACCACCAAATGATTATTGATTATTGATATAACAACACTATCTGTATATACGATAACCAAATGTTTATTGATTATTGATATACCAACACTAGCTGTATACACGACAACCAAATAATTATTGATTATAGATAGAACAACACTATCTGTATGCACGACCCCAACTGATTATTGATATAACAACACTAGCTGTATACACGACCACCAAATGATTATTGATTATTGATATAACAACATTATCTGTATACACGACCTACAAGTGAATATTCATTATTGATATAACAACACTAGCTATATACATGACCACCAACTGATTATTGATATAGCAACACTAGCTGTATACACGACCGCCAAATGATTATTTGTTATTGATATAACAACACTATTTGTATACACGACCACCAAATGATTATTGATTATTGATATATGTATGCTCGACCACCAACTTATTATTGATATAACAACACTGTCAGAATGCACGACCACCAACTGATTATTGATATAACAACACTGTCTGTATGCTCGACCACCAACTGATTATTGATATAACAACACTGTCAGTATGCTCGACCACCAACTGATTATTGATATAACAACACTGTCTGTATGCAAGACCACCAACTGGTTATTGATATAACAACACTGTCTGTATGCTCCACCACCAACTGATTATTGCTATGACAACACTGTCAGTATGAACGACCACCAACTGATTATTGCTGATTATTGATATAACAACACTGTCTATATGCTCGACCACCAACTGATTATTGATATAACAACACAGTATGTATGCACGACCACCAACTGATTATTGATATAACAACAATGTCTGTATGAATGACCACCAACTGATTATCTATATAACAACACTGTCGGTATTCACGACCACCAAATGATTATTTATATTACAACACTATCTGTATACTAGTCCACCAATTGATTATTGATATAACAACACTATCTGCATACACTACCACCAAATGAATGTTGTTTATTGATATAACAACACTATCTGTATACACGTCCACCAATTGATTATTGATATAACAACACTATCTGCATACACGACCACCAACTGATTATTGATATAACCACACTGTCTATATGCACGACCACCAACTGATTATTGATATAACAACACTATCTGTATGCACGACCACCAACTGATTATTGATATAACAACACTATCTGTACGCAAGACCACCAAATGCTTATTGATATAACAACACTGTCTGTATGGAAGACCACAAACAGGTTATTGATATAAAAACACTGTCTTTATGCACGACCACCAACTGATTATTGTTATGACAACACTGTCAGTATCAACGACCACCAACAGATTATTGCTGATTATTGATATAACAACACTGTCTATATGCTCGACCACCAACTGATTATTGATATAACAACACAGTATGTATGCACGACCACCAACTGATTATTGTGATAAGAACACTGTCTGTATGCTCGACCACCAACTGATTATTGATATAACAACACTGTCTGTATGAATGACCACCAACTGATTATCTATATAACAACACTGTCGGTATTCACGACCACCAAATGAGTATTGATATTACAACACTATCTGTATACTCGTCCACCAATTGATTATTGATATAACAACACTATCTGCATACACTACCACCAAATGATGTTGTTTATTGATATAAAAACACTATCTGTATACACGTTCACCAATTGATTATTGATATAACAACACTATCTGCATACACGACCACCAACTGATTATTGATATAACAACACTGTCTGTATGCAAGACCACCAAATGATTATTGATATAACAACACTATCTGTATGCAAGACCACCACCTGATTATTGATATAACAACACTGTATGTATGCAAGACCACCAACTGATTATTAATATAACAACACTGTCTGTATGCTCGACCACCAACTGATTTTTGATATAACAACACTGTCTGTATGCACGACCACAAACTGATTATTGCTGATTATTGATATAACAACACTGTCTGTATGCACGACCACCAACTGATTATTGATATAACAAAACAGACTGTATGCTCGACCACCAAGTGATTATTGATATAACAACATTATCTGTATGCACGACCACCAACTGATTATTGATATAAGAACACTGTCTGTATGCTCGACCACCAACTGATTATTGATATAACAACACTGTCTGTATGCTCGACCAACAACTTATTATTGATATAACAACACTGTCTGTATGCACGACCAACAACTGATCATTGCTATAACAACACTGTCAGTATGCACGACCACCAACAGATTATTGCTGATTATTGATATAACAACACTGTCTATATGCTCGACCACCAACTTATTATTGACATAACAACACTGTCTGTATGCTCGACCACCAACTGATTATTGATATAACAACACGGTCTGTATGATTGACCACCGACTGATTATTGATATAACAACACTGTCTGTATGCTCGACCACCAACTGATTATTGATATAACAACACTGTCTGTATGCACGACCACCAACTGATTATTGTTATAACAACATTATATGCACGACCACCAACTGATTATTGATATATCAACACTGTCTGTATGCTCCACAACCAACTGATTATTGATATAACAACACTGTCTACATGCACGACCACCAAATGATTATTGATATAACAACACTGACTGTATGCTACACCACCAACTGATTATTGATATAACAACACTGTCTACATGCACGACCACCAAATGATTATTGATATAACAACACTATCTGCATACACGACCACCAAATGATTATTGAAATAACAACACTATCTGCATACACGACCACCAAATGATTATTGATATAACAACACTATCTGTATACACGACCACCAAATGCTTATTGATATAACAACACTAGCTGTATACACGACCACCACAATATTATTGATTATTGATATAACAGCATTACTTGTATGGACGAACACCAATTTATTATTGATTAGTGATATAACAAAACTATCTGTATACACGACCACCAAATGATTATTGATATAACAACACTATCTGTTTGTACGACCAAAAAATGATTGTTGAGTATTGATATAACATCACTAACTGTATACACGACCACCAAATGATTATTGATATAACAACACTATCTGTATGGACGACCACCAAATGCGTATTGATATAACAACACTATCTGTATGTACACCACCAAATGATTATTGATATAACAACACAATCTGTATACACGACCACCAAATGATTATTAATATAACAACACTATCTGTATACACGACCACCAAATGATTATTGATATAACAACACTATCTGTATACACGACCACCAAATGAGTATTGATATAACAACACAATCTGTATACACGACCATCAAATGATTATTGATATAACAACACAATATGAATAAACGACCACCAAATGATTATTGATATAACAACACTATCTGTATACACGACCACCAAATGATTATTGATTATTGATATAACAACAATATCAGTCTGCACGAACATCAAATGCTTATTGATTATTGATATAACAACACTATCTGTATGCACGTCAACCAAATTATTATTGATTATTGATACAACAACAGTATGTATGCACGATCACCTACTGATTATTGATTATTGATATAACAACACTATCTGTATACACGACCACCAAATGATTATTGAATATTGATATTACATCACTGTCTGTATATACGACCATCAAATGTTTATTGTTTATTGAGATAACAACACTGTCTGTATATAAGACCACCAAATGATTATTGATATAACAACACTATCTGTATTTACGACCACCAAATGATTATTGATATAACAACACTATCTGTATACACGACCACCTAATGATTATTGATTATTGATATAACAACACCATCTGTATACAGGACCTTCAAATGATTATTGATATAATAACACTATCTGTATACACGACCACAAAATGATAATTGAGATAACAACTCTATCTGCATATACGACCACAAAATGATTATTGATATAACAACACTATCTGTATGCACGACTACCAAATGATTATTGATTATTGATATAACAACAGTATCAGTATGAACGAACATCAAATGCTTATTGATTATTGATATAACAACACTGTCTGTATGCACGACAACCAAATTATTATTGATTATTGATACAACAGCAGTATGTATGCACGATCACCAACTGGTTATTGATTATTGATATAACAATACTATCTGTATATCATGTATATACGACCACCAAATGATTATTGAATATTGATATTACAACACTATCTGTATATACGACCACCAAATGATTATTGATTTTTGATATAACAACACTATCTGTATATACGACCACAAATGTTTATTGATTATTGATATAACAACACTAGCTGTAAACACGACCACCAAATGATTATTGATATAACAACAGTTTATATACATGACCACCAAATGGTTATTGATTATTGATATAACAACACTATCTGTATGCAAGACCACCAAATGATTATTGATATAACAACACTGTCTGTATACACGACCATCAAATGATTATTGATATAACAACACAATCTGTATACACGACCAGCAAATGATTATTGATATAACAACAATATCTGTATACACGACCACCAAATGATTATTGATTATTGATATAACAACAATATCAGTCTGCACGAACATCAAATGCTTATTGATTATTGATATATCAACACTATCTGTATGCACGACAACCAAATTATTATTGATTATTGATTCAACAACAGTATGTATGCACGATCATCAACTGATTATTGATTATTGATATAACAACACTATCTGTATACACGACCACCAAATGATGATTGAATATTGATATTACATCACTATCTGTATATACGACCACCAAATGTTTATTGTTTATTGATATAACAAAACTGTCTGTATATACGACCACCAAATGATTTTTGATATATTAAAACGATCTGTATAGACGACCACCAAATGATTATTGATATAACAACACTCTCTGTATATACGACCACCAAATGATTATTGATATAACAACACTATCTGTATACACGACCACCTAATGATTATTGATTATTGATATAACAACACTATCTGTATACAGGACCTACAAATGATTATTGATATAATAACACTATCTGTATACACGACAACAAAATGATTATTGAGATAACAACTCTATCTGCATATACGACCACAAAATGATTATTGATATAACAACACTATCTGTATGCACGACTACCAAATGATTATTGATTATTGATATAACAACAGTATCAGTATGCACGAACATCAAATGCTTATTGATTATTGATATAACAACACTATCTGTATGCACGACAACCAAATTATTATTGATTATTGATACAACAGCAGTATGTATTCACGATCACCAACTGGTTATTGATTATTGATATAACAATACTATCTGTATATACGACCACCAAATGATTATTGAATATTGATATTACAACACTATCTGTATATACGACCACCAAATGATTATTGATTATTGATATAACAACACTATCTGTATATACGACCACAAATGTTTATTGACTATTGATATAACAACACTAGCTGTAAACACGACCACCAAATGATTATTGATATAACAACAGTTTATATACACGACCACCAAATGGTTATTGATTATTGATATAACAACACTATCTGTATATACGACCACCAAATGTTTATTGATTATTGATATAACAACACTAGCTGTATACACGACCACCAAATGATTATTGATTATTGATAAAACAACACAATCTGTATGCACGACCACAAATGATTATTAATATAACAACACTAGCTGTATACACGACCACCAAAGGATTATTGATTATTGATATAACAACACTATCTGTATACACGACCTACAAGGGATTATTGATTATTGATATAACAACACTAGCTGTATACACTACCGCCAAATTATTATTGATTATTGATATAACAAAACTATTTATATACACGACCACCAAATGATTATTGATTATTGATATAACAACACTATCTGTATGCACGACCACCAACTGATTATTGATATAACAACACTATCTGTTTGCACGACCACCGAATGATTATTGATATAACAACATTGTCTGTATGCTCGACCACCAACTGATTATTGATATAACAACACTGTCTGTATGCACGACCACCAACTGATTATTGATATAACAACACTATATGCACGACCACAAACTGATTATTGATATAACAACACTGTCTGTATGCTCCACCACCAACTGATTATTGATATAACAACACTGTCTACATGCACGACCATCAACTGATTATTGATATAACAACACTATCTGTATACACGTCCATCAATTGATTATTGATATAACAAAACTATCTGTATGTACAACCACCAAATATAACAACACTATCTGCATACACGACCACCAAATGATTATTGTTTATTGATATAACAACACTTCTGTAGACACGACCACCAAATGAGTATTGATATAACTACACTATCTGTATACACGACCACCAAATGATTATTTATATAACAACACTATCTGTATACACGACCACCAAATGATTATTGAATATTGATATTACATCATTATCTGTATATACGACCACCAAATGTTTATTGTTTATTGATATAACAACACTGTCTGTATATACGACCACCAAATGAGTATTGATATATCAAAACGATCTGTATAGACGACCACCAAATGATTATTGATATAACAACACTATCTGTATATACGACCACCAAATGATTATTGATATAACAACACTATCTGTATACACGACCACCTAATGATTATTGATTATTGATATAACAACACTATCTGTATACAGGACCTACAAATGATTATTGATATAATAACACTATCTGTATACACGACCACAAAATGATTATTGAGATAACAACTCTATATGCATATACGACCACAAAATGATTATTGATATAACAACACTATCTGTATGCACGACCACCAAATGATTATTGATTATTGATATAACAACAGTATCAGTATGCACGAACATCAAATGCTTATTGATTATTGATATAACAACACTATCTGTATGCACGACAACCAAATTAGTATTGATTATTGATACAACAGCAGTATGTATGCACGATCACCAACTGGTTATTTATTATTGATATAACAATACTATCTGTATATACGACCACCAAATGATTATTGAATATTGATATTACAACACTATCTGTATATACGACCACCAAATGATTATTGATTATTGATATAACAACACTATCTGTATATACGACCACAACTGTTTATTGATTATTGATATAACAATACTAGCTGTAAACACGACCACCAAATGATTATAGATATAACAACAATTTATATACACGACCACCAAATGGTTATTGATTATTGATATAACAACACTATCTGTATATACGACCACCAAATGTTTATTGATTATTGATATAACAACACTAGCTGTATACACTACCACCAAATGATTATTGATTATTGATAAAACAACACTATCTGTATGCACGACCACAAATGATTATTAATATAACAACACTAGCTGTATACACGACCACCAAATGATTATTGATTATTGATATAACAACACTATCTGTATACACGACCTACAAGTGATTACTGATCATTGATATAACAACAATAGCTGTATACACTACCGACGAATTATTATTGATTATTGATATAACAAAACAATTTATATACACGACCACCAAATGATTATTGATTATTGATATAACAACACTATCTGTATGCACGGCCACCAACTGATTATTGATATAACAACTCTATCTGTTTGCACGACCACCGACTGATTATTGATATAACAACACTGTCTGTATGCTCGACCACCAACTGATTATTGATATAACAACTCTGTCTGTATGCACGACCACCAACTGATTATTGTTATAACAACACTATATGCACGACCACCAACTGATTATTGATATAACAACACTGTCTGTATGCTTCACCACCAACTGATTATTGATATAACAACACTGTCTACATGCACGACAATCAACTGATTATTGATATAACAACACTATCTGTATACACGTCCATCAATTGATAATTGATATAACAAAACTATCTGTATGTACAACCACCAAATATAACAACACTATCTGCATACACGACCACCAAATGATTATTGTTTATTGATATAACAACACTTCTGTAGACACGACCACCAAATGATTATTGATATAACAACACTATCTGTATACACGACCACCAAATGATTATTTATATAACAACACTATCTGTATACACGACAACCAAATTATTATTGATTATTGATACAACAACAGTCTATATGCACGACAACCCACTGATTATTGATTATTGATATAACAACACTATCTGTATACACGACCAACACATGATTATTGAATATTGATATAACAACACTATCTGTATGCACGACAACCAAATTATTTATGATATTGATATAACAACACTATCTGTATTCACGACCACCAAATGATTATTGATATAACAACACTGTCTGTATGCACGACAACCAAATTAGTAATGATTATTGATACAACAACAGTCTCTATGCACGACAACCAACTGATTATTGAATATTGATATAGCAACACTATCTGTATACACGACCCCCAACTGATTAGTGATATAGCAACACTATCTGTATACACGACCCCCAAATGATTATTGATATAACAACACTGTCTGTATGCACGACAACCAAATTATTATTGATTATTGATATAATAACACTATCTGTATACACGACCACGAAATGATTATTGATATAACAACACTGTCTGTATGCACGACAACCAAATTATTATTGATTATTGATACAACAACAGTCTCTATGCACGACAACCAACTGATTATTGATTATTGATATAACAATACTATCTGTATACACGACCACCAAATGATTTTTGAATATTGATATAACAACACTATCTATATATACGACCACCAAATGTTTATTGATTATTGATATAACAACAATAGCTGTATTCACGACCACCAAATGATTATTGATTATTGATATAACACCACTATCTGTATGCACGACCGCCAACTGATTATTGATATAACAACACTGTCTGTATGCACGACAACCAAATTATTATTGATTATTGATACAACAACAGTCTCTATGCACGACAACCAACTGATTATTGATTATTGATATAACACCACTATCTGCATACACGACCACCAAATGATTATTGATATAACAACACTATCTGTATACACGACTACCAACTGATTAGTGATATAACAACACTAGCTGTATACACGACCACCAAATGATTATTGATTATTGATATAACAACACTATTTGTATACACGACCAACACATGTTTATTGATTATTTATATAACAACACTAGCTGTATACACGACCACCTACTGATTATTGATATAACAACACTAGCTGTATACACCACCACAAATGATTATTTATTATTGATATAACAACACTATTTGTATGCACGACCTCTAAATGATTATTTATATAACAACACTATATGTATGCACGACCATCAACTGATTATTTATATAACAACACTATCTGTATGCACGACCATCAACTGATTATTGATATAACAACACTATCTGTATGCATGACCACCAACTGATTAATCATATAACAACACTATCTGTATACACGACCTCCAAATGATTATTGATTATTGATATAACAACACTATCAGTATACATTACCACCATGTTATTTCACCACGTGACTATCTATAATTTATATAAACTTATCTATTTACACAAACACCAACTCATGATGGATATATCAACACCATCTCTTTACACGACCACCAACTATTGAGTTATAAAAACAACAGCTAGTACGTACTTGATCAAGTAAACAACAGCTAGTACGTACTTGATCAAGTAAACAACAGCTAGTACGTACTTGATCAAGTGATCGACTTCTATTTTGTTTACTGGTTTTGACAGAAAGATGGGCACACAACTGTTCTGGAGAATTGTTAATATTTGGCAATTGGCACTTTGCCAATAACTTATGGTAAGTAGGCAGTATTGGTTAACCGCCAAATATGGAAATCAATGTCAACAGTTAGCGTAATCAGAAATGAGCTGTCTTAACAATATAACGAAATGACATTTACAACATATAATTTAGAATGATTGCCACATGGTGTCGGTAGATAATGTATTTTGTGTGATGATGCTCGAAGACAACAACTACGGTATGGCAAAATATGATAGTGTCGAATGCATACACACTAGAACAACAAGCATTATTTAAATATTCTGTTAGTACCTAACTATTTGTAAGTCTCGACATGTATTCTCATTGATATTACAAGCTCTTTGTGTTTCTAATGCAAGTAGCCTTACGTACGTGTTGTTTTCTTCTCTCAATATGCAAAGGCAAAAGCTGTTTTAATGATATATACTTTGGACAATAATGGGCCCCGAAATGCGGCTGTTCGCATACATTACATTTGTTTTCCATTCTAACGGTTAATGACAGATGCAATGAGGCCGCGGTGACCTAGTGCATATCAGGTTGGACTCTGAATTCTGATATCATGGGTTTAAGCCTCCCTGACACCACGGAGTCTCTTCGGTATGTTATTAGGCATACACTTCCCATAGTCTCGTCCGTCGGATAGGGACGTTAACCGGCGGTCCCGTGTAAAGAATTTTATCCACCGAGCACGTAAAGAAGGTCTGAGTTTCCAGATTCTCTATGAAATTCCTTACCCTTTCTCTGAAACAGTTCGATATAACCAAAACAATATAATGTAGACCCATT
This sequence comes from Cyrtodaria siliqua, assembly GCA_037043455.1. Lineage (NCBI taxonomy): Eukaryota > Metazoa > Mollusca > Bivalvia > Adapedonta > Hiatellidae > Cyrtodaria > Cyrtodaria siliqua. Next base: position 109,279 of record JAWPHD010005554.1, on the reverse strand, counting down.
AAACACCAATTCAAATCACATTGCAGTTATCAAACTAATAAAAATCGCGCAATTAAAACCAACGTTTGGCGAAATTTAAAAAATGCAGAAATATTTAGGTTGAAGAGTAATAAACAATTATTATATGTTCATCTAAAATCTTCCTCTCAACTGGCTTGGTAATGTTGTTTGTATATGCCGTATATATATAATTCGAAATATCGTCTAAGCCCAATGATTCGTAAGAATATTTTTTTATTCTGTTCAGCATATGAGTTAAAATATACTCGGTAAAAAAGGTTTTGGACCAAGGTATATAAAGTCATATAAAAATAAAACTAGTGGATAAAATTTAGGTATCTTTTATTAGTAACCAAGGTCTACCCTACCCGATTAATTTGGTACCAGCAACATTAAATTCCAAACAAGATTTGATTTTTAAAAAATATCGCCAACACACAAAGGGTCTGTAAAAAATGTTGCAAAGTCCATACAAAGTAACAGTTACGGACACATTCGAGTAACCAATAAAAATATTATTATTTTTTCGCAAACTTTCATTGTAAACGATAATTATTGTTGATTGTTGATCTATTGTGAATTATCAACTGATGTAATAAGGGTTATGGTCGAATGTCATGGTTCAGCGATCATTGTACGGGTTCGAACACTGCCATGGTCCAAAACTTCTTTTACAGAGTATATTAACTGCTGGGAATATGTTGAAATATGCACTATAAAATACATGTAGATTTTGAAACAATAAAAGCGCTATATACGACACGAAAAATAAGAATTGTCAGGTGAGAAAGTGTCAATTTGTACGGATGGCAGGAGGTATATAGCACTGCCTCTACCCAAAAAGATATTCGTCACACCATTCAAACAAACAGAAATAAGAACATTTACATAAACAACGTGCTATCGTCGAATCTATGCCGATTCGATATGCACATATTGTCATCATAGAGAAACTTTATGTGAAATGCGGAAATGACCAACGGAGAACTGTCGAAGGGGAAACACAATTAAACAGTATTTAACATCTGGGATTTCAACTGATGTTTCGAATGCCGGATACATTATCAATACGTGATATAATATGGCCATCCATTTGAATAAATACTGAAAAGTGGATCCCTTGGAAGCAACAAACACAAACGAGAGATAAAAATAACAGACTCGGTTTTATTGAGGCTGTTCATGGGAGATAATTTGAAGTACACCACCTCTCACGCCTCCTAGCACCGGCTTAAACGATATTCTACTTTAAAGCCACACATATTGGGCTTGATGATCCCAAAAGACCAGTTAGTAATAACACTACTGATTTGTAGTCGGGCCACCACACAGCACTAAACAAACGCTAGTGTGAATATCAGTAAATACTGAAAAGTCGATCCCTAGGAAGCAACAAACAAATACAAGAGATAAAACTAACGGTTTTATTGAGTTTGTTCATGAAAGGTAATGTAAAGTGCAACACCTATCCTCCTAGCACCGGCTTAAGCGATATTCTACGAACGTGGACGTTATATTTACGATTATGTATACATGCTGATTATATTGCGTGATACTATGGAATATCAAACAATACTGTTTGAAATAAAATAGCTAATTTATTGATGAAGTTGTAATACAAAAAATCTCAAAAATCTGGCATAAAATTCTGCACTGAATAAGTATTATCTTATATTACATACACTTTACTGACACCAACGTCACAGAGATTGAAGGAAAACATCGAAACTTATAATATCAGATGTTAAATAGTTTCGGTTCGTAAAATAACAGCACAGGTGGTCCATTACAACGAAAGGTTAGATGTGTTTGGTATATAGCATATGTCTCGTTAAAGCTAACTGTACTTATATTCACAATAACTGTCCATAATTTTGTGCCATTATAATTATTTTTGCTGCTACCTACACAATCGGTGTTGTGTATTACTGTGATTTATTTCGAAAGCAGCAACGTATAGAAAATATTGTCTTGGACAAATTGAGGTAATGTTTGTAGATTGTATGTATTTTTACCAAAAATGCATGATTTAAGAAAAAGGGGGATAACTCTCTTGTGTACTGAACTTTTCAAAAAAAACAATTGTTGTGGTCGATCTAATTATTCTATATACATCATTTATTACTTCCTGTTTTGCTGTGTATATAATTGTCTATATAATAAGGGAAAGAAAAGGGGGTACTTTTATAGTTTAATGACCCCATCCCAAAGGATCACTAACTGATAGCACACATAATTCAGATTATCAGGCATATATTGCCACAAAACACGTATATGAAACAATAAACAATATTATAGGTTCAATATTTGCAATGAAATGTTATTATTGAATTCATTACACACGTTGGCGAAAATGATATCTACAAATATACAAATCTTCAAGTATCTATATTCTCTCAAATCATGCATATCACGACAACATGAGATTACAATAAGGATTTGAAAAGACATGCGGCTTGACACAAACTAACATACAATAAAATAAGAAATGTCAAGTGATATAATGCTCGTCGAACATATTTGCCAACTCATTATTAATGATCACTCATATAAGATCCTATATCAATTTGTAGGTACTTGGCTGTTAGCTTTATACATTATACCAAACATAATTGCTGATATTAACATATTCACTAAATACTTCCTTTCATTCTACTTTGCACGCGTATAATATTACCCACTGCGTTTAAAACATCATTAATTTAACGAATTTATTTGTTTAAATGTTGACAAAAATCAATACAAGTATGTTTATGTTTATCAAATCAATCTAGTATATGTGACTTTTTATTTGTTAAGTTTCAATACTGTAGTGGAACATATCAAGTATCCGATTTCTTTATATTTAAGTGTTCCTCGTCCGAGATAGCATGTAATCATTACTATTACATGTATATTAGCAACACAATTATACGTGTTGTAATGTACACTCTAACGCACACGTGAACAATTGTATTTCTGTGGTGATGTGTACTTCTAGCACGTCGTATTACAAGGTAATTGTAATCAATATGTAAGGCATGTCAAGGTTTTTGATCAGAAAGAAGCGAGGTCGCCCACATAGATTTAAAATGCTTGGTAGGAAGAACTGATCGTAAAAATCGGGAAGAATGTAAGAAATAACGATCGTGGCGTGTTTATGTCTCCGTGACAACATTTATTTTTTCAATATTGTTTTAACACCCGTGACTTGATATATTATTATGTTAACTTCTTTTCTCTCGGCAGCTATTTTACGGTTGCGTAAAATCTTGCTTGTATCTATTTGTATTAACTGCTGATTATATTGCACCAATAATATATTTAAACATTTGGTATAAGACAATTGATAAAATCATAAGTACAAGCAGGTTTAAAGTTAAAATGATGCTAAATTAATAAACTAAAACTTCTAATAATTTTAACGCTTTATGCAAACTTCAACATAGTCGTGTGTCCATTTAAAAGCGGCCACGGTGGCCTATTAGACAGCACGGTATACTCGGACGACATCACGTTTTTTTTAGTCCGATGAAGCTTATTTCTTACTAGCCTTTTAGCTTCCAACAGCCTTGTTCGTCGGATGGGGACCAGTGAATCGTCAAAGTCTATCCACCGAGCACGTTAAATAACAATAGAAAACTATTCTACAGTTAATTACAGAACACAGTCCCGGATTCCTATTATCCTGACCTGCTCGAACTAACATCAAATAAAGTAATGGGTTGATGAGCCGTTAAACAGCAATTCAAATCTTGCAGTTAATATATGGAAAATCGCTTGTTAAAGCTTGTCTAATTAGTTACAAGTGAGGAAAACAAATTTACGTTTGATCCTTGGTGAAGAACTAGCGGTCAGTCGTGTGTAATTCATTATTTGTAATACAGGAGTACCTAGATTTGGCGCACCGTCTGATTAGCGTAAACAATATGCATTCGTTCGTGCAACCTGAGTACCTGTGACATGATATCTGTGTTAGCTTTCTCTTGTATTTCATCGGATCTTACTGAACAATTTTTGAACGTTGCAGATATAAAATGTTTTGATCAAGGATCTTGTTCAAAATGCTGTATTACATGATGAATACAAAGGAAATAAAGTATATCTATATTTTTGTTTTCAATCCATTGTTTCTTACGCAAACACTATTTGGAGTTTTGGTAACATGTCATACAGTGAATGTGTTGTACACGTATAATTTCACAAAAAAAAAAGAAAAATACAATTTGCAATTCTCGATCGAGCATTATATTATTAAACGCTGACGCCATAATTTCGCTTATATCGGAAATATACTGAAAGGAAAAAGAAACGCATAATGGTATTTCCGCTATATATTGTATGTTTAATATGCTACTGCTAATCGAATGGTACAGGGCGACATTAGGCCTGTTCTTTAAGAAAGACGGTTTAAACAGCACCGAACACACCAATCATGGTTACTCCTTTAACGTTTCATTATTGACAGAATACGCATTTGGCTCAAGCAGGTGAGCAAGCGTAGCTTTAAATGTTGCAGTCTCTTAACATTAAACACAATACTGAAATGACTTGAATTTTTTTAAGCGATTGTCCTTTCTTAATTAGTTGTAGCCCCTTTTTTTGTACAAAACAGTTGAGATATATCTGGAACATTACGTAAAATTAGGTGTATATAACAGTGTAGTATAGGCAATGTTTTGATTATGTGTTTCTTTTTCCTTTCAGTATATATTGGTTATTTTTTGTATGCAAAATTGGCTTCCTATCTAATAGTATAATTGCAACGTCTTAATGTTTTATTTTTAATACCGGCAAATTTAGAAGGCATAAGATAAAGTGACCACTTAAATGACAACCAATCGTAATCTTCTAGATTTGGCAAATCGCTGGATCAAGCTATTTAACGGGACTGGAGGCGATCTGGAAGAATAATGGGTGCTAATCCAAAACAAAATCCATCGTAATTTGTTTCAGTTGCATATTTAATGTACATAATTACACAATAAACTGGGCCCCATTAAATAATTGATTTAAATAATGGTAATGAAATAGTTTGGTCGGGAAATCCCGACGACTTAGGTTTTTGGTGCATAAAACGTTAGTATTAATTCATATGACGCGATTTCTTGTGTTGTAATCATATTACACCTTTATTTATTAACATGTACAATTTCTAGCAATATGAACTCCATACGAAATACTAGTGATGATTAAACATCAAAAATACACCGAGTCGCGTGTTTTCTAGTCCCAATATTTTCTTATACCACAAATAGCCTAAATACACACTATGCATCGTGTAATACCCGAGGATATACACAGCATATGTTAGTTATTGTGGTATAAATACAATAGAGCATGAGCTTGCACGTGTACGGACGATAATGCACTCGCTAACGCTCGTGCATTATCTCGCCGTACACGTGCAAAACTCATGCTCTATCCTATACATAAATGATAACGCAACCGACCTTAATTTGCCACTTGTTTAATGCAAGTGTACAGTCATTTCATATAAAACTGAAACACAATATCAGTTTTTCCTCTTTTATTTGTACTGGCACCAATTACTCTTTCAGATCGCTTTCAGTCCCTTTAAATGACGGCTAAACATTAATAAACTTGAAATAAAACTAACGCCGATCTATAGTGTATGGTGTGGTCGCTCGTGTGGCGTGGGGGTATCAGTCAGATAAACGGTCACGCGTTTTATTGCTGTGGTAATATGCACGCATGGTTTTCGGCAATAAACTTCATGATAAATTAGATGTACATCAAGCCGTGTAAGTTACTGTGTTTTGTAATGAATCGTGTAATACACGTCTTATTCAAGTCAATATAAAGGGGATGTCAAACGGTTACTCTTTAAAACCGGATACAAGTTTAATATGATCAAACGGCATATTGAATGTCATATCTCCAAGGCGGTATGATGTAATTAATAGTCTTAAGAAAATACTTCTTATTTGACAAATACAATTGCAGTATTTACGAGCGTCAAGAGCCAGGTGACAAGCCTGCAATATAAATCATAGCTTAAATATGATTCGCTCAAGTGACCCGATCTTGAAGTATGTATGCCTACCGCATATATTTGACATTTGAGAAATGCACAATTTATGTAGTTGTCCATATCGTGTTGGTATTTAAATGATTGAAAATGGGGGGTCATCGAATGTCAACAGTATTATTATTAATCATTAATTTTACATTTAAAGTATTTTTTTGAATTTAAAAAGGCTTGTTTACAAACATATAAAAGTGCTAAAATATTCATAGTTTTAATTTTAGTATCTGTTGATTAATATAAACACCTATAACATGTTAAAACCGATGATAAAATAACGTCGAAAACAACTTCAAATTATATTACCTTTAATCTAAAAAAATGCAAGTAGTGAAGTCAAAATAATATTGAATTGATAAATTGAACTTTTATGTTTGACAAATTCTTCAATATTGTCATGTGTACCTATAAATGTATAGGCTTTTAAATAGTACATTATATGCCATTACAGTTTCTAGTAATATGACTTTTTTAAGGGGGTTAATTATGTAAATAGTCATGCCGGCTCAAGGTTCGCAGTGCACAGTACAATTTTACTAGGTTGGCCATAAATGAATCATTACGTGGTCCGAATATAAATTTTCATACCGCATTCAGCCCTTTCTCCAAGGAGCGAAACGGCGATGGCTAGGGTATGAAATAAAACCTTAATTTCAGCTCAAAAGGTTTGCATATTTTACAATTAAAACATTTAATAGGTATTTAAAACAGGTCATCGCATTCTTTTCAGTAAACAATGTTTTAAACGTGTTTAATTTTCGAAAAAAAACACATTATAAAATCCTGCTAATATAAGCTTTCACTTAACGGAATTAAGGCGGGACCACGTAATGATGTCGTATATTGTCAACCAAGCAGAAGCAGTGATGTGAATGCGCACCTTTTGAAATCAGATCAAATATGTTGGATATTATAAGCGAGACAGACAGGCGATGGATAAGCAGAAGACCGAAAAATTGACTGACATATGAACAATAAGTCAGCCATGGTATGCATTTAGTTACTTAAATATGTATGAAAACAATATCCTTCTGTGGTTAATTATATACAGTTGTATATATCTATGCACAGAAATAAATATCACGTTGAATTCTGTGCGGACGGATATTGAAATGAAAAAAGAGGAGAATAACTGTATTAGGACGGGATTTGCTTGGTCATGAACATTGTGCTGGGGGTATTAGGACGGGATTTGCTTGGTCATGAACATTGTGTTGGGGGTATTAGGACGGGATTTGCTTGGTCATGAACATTGTGTTGGGGGTATTAGGACGGGATTTGCTTGGTCATGAACATTGTGCTGGGGGTATTAGGACGGGATTTGCTTGGTCATGAACATTGTGTTGGGGGTATTAGGACGGGATTTGCTTGGTCATGAACATTGTGTTGGGGGTATTAGGACGGGATTTGCTTGGTCATGAACATTGTGTTGGGGGTATTAGGACGGGATTTGCTTGGTCATGAACATTGTGTTGGGGGTATTAGGACGGGATTTGCTTGGTCATGAACATTGTGTTGGGGGTATTAGGACGGGATTTGCTTGGTCATGAACATTGTGTTGGGGGTATTAGGACGGGATTTGCTTGGTCATGAACATTGTGTTAAAGTTTGGTAAAACTTGGAGTGCAATTACTCAACTTATTGAGCAAACCTTATCTATTTCAACAGCTGTCATCATGTAACAAAATGAAGACATATTATTTCTATTATTTTGTAGAATTTCGATGGGGCCTCATTTGCCCTGAATTTAAATGGGAAATTTTACAGCATAATTACCTCGAGCGTAAATGTTCATAGATGCATATCTTAGATAAATTATATTGTAACAGATTCATGTTAGTGAGTCAAAAGCAAGTTAATTTTGATTTTATTTCATTTAAATTGACTAAGCATTAAGGAAGTTACACTTTCATAACTTAGATTTTATTGGTAAAATCTCGTATCGACCCTTAGACAGGGCCAAACTTATAAACATTACATTAAAGCATGATGCAGAAATATAAAAAGATCGGACAGGGAAAGTAGCATCCAAGGAGGACAGTCAACCACAAAACACAGAAACAAACACGCAAACAGACAAACAAGAAGGCAAAAGTAATATAAAATGCAAACGACATCACAAACACAAAAGGGTTCACAATGGGGCTACCGCCTTGGAAAGGTCAGTGGCAAAGTAGGGCAATGGGGTTTTAAACCGGTTCTAGGGTGCACCAAATCTCACACTTACCCTACTGTCATCCCATTAAAACAGGACAGTATAAATAAAGAAATCCCCGCCATGACCTAATCTCTAACCAACAAGGCAGCATCAATAGGCAATATAAGTAAAACACAAATCTGCTCGTGTAAATATAATACAAAAAAACAATAGCCTAAAAAGCCACAAAGAAGGTACTCAATGACTTGGCAGAAGCCAGAACAACAAGAGAATACACCATTAAGGGCATGACAAGAAAATCAGAGACAAACATCAAACGCCACCGTCCCAATGGGATTTAGGTAGGCGTCATCATAGGGTCCGCAGCCTGTCCGGTCATAGTACAATTAAAGGGGAAAGCATAGTGGCGAACTGTAAAAGGGTCCACCACCAAGCATGCAGTACGTTGCAAAATGATAGCGTCATAACCTCTTTTGATAAACTTTTTAACAAGTTTAACAAAGATAGTATGAAAGTGATCATGACCAAGAATCTTACGAAGTTTATAAATCACATCACCATAGAAGTAAGGTTGTGATAGTAGTATTGAGATTTTCCTCGATTTATCCGGGGAAGGTATGGAGCGTGATTGTCACCTGAAATGATGTGATTGAGAAGAACGGTGAGTATTTAACCCTGAGGGAATTCTGGAAAGGGCACACACAACATTACTGAGCAGACCGACGGGTTGTTCGTTGGAACCAGCAACACACGGCAGCTGACCGTTTTATGCTGAGTGGCCGTACTTGAGGGCGTAACCGGGACTCCAGAGTCGCAGTGAGGGCCGCCATCATAGGCGGTGGATCCCATTATCGCAACGCTTCTCTGGCAGCCTTGATAGAGTTTAACGACGCTACATATAGTTAGTCACCTACATATAGGGAATCGCGGAAACGCCGAGACGAACTTTTCAGCAAGCAAAATATAAGGATGAATCTAATCAATCAAAACATTGATCTTCAGTGACATATAACGAACTGAACTTATGTGGTAACATCTACAGTCGACAGGAAACCGCGGCGCGCATTCATCTTTCATGAATATTTAATTAGCTTCATCACATTATCATCATCATCTATCATTCATTTGATTTGTAATATAATATTCATGTTGGTAATAAATTTGTAAATATTTTACTTTGTGATTGTTCCTTGGAGGGTTGTCCCTACTGTTCTATTGATATGACCAAGCGGTCCACCCTTACAATCAATTAAAGGGCAATAACGTCAGTATTTCTGGTGTGATGTGGCTTTTTACGGAACTTAACTGAGATAGTTTGTCCATACGTAATGTTTCAAGTTTGGTTAAAGTTTAATTTGAATTAATTATAATTAGTAATTGAGCAGACATGGTCAATGTCAAGAATTTTCTTCTTTGGGGCTACTAATGCGATCTGGTTGGATATCACATTTGACCGAAATAAGCATAACGTGTCGAAGTTTGGTAACATTAGAATTAAAATTACTAAGGATATTCAATACAAAATCATCAATTTCAAAAATATCAACAATAAAGCGAAGATAATTCATATTCATCATTGTAATTATTGTTTGCTTCTATGCATGTTTTTGACTGTGATCCTTCAATGCTATATTTCCTGTTCGAATTTATATCTGCTTTTATGGTTACCGGTGCGACTTAGCTGGTTATAGAGTTTGACCGAGATATTTTGGCCAATGGCAATGTATCCAAGTTCGGTAACTATTTTGTTAAAATTACTAAAGTTATTGAGTGGCCATCGTTACACTTTTTACCAATTAAGGGGCAATAACTACAGTGATACTGGTGCGATCTGGCTAGTAATCAAACTTGACCGTAATATGTTGCCAGTATGTAGTGTATCCAAGTAGATATAAAAGTCTAACAGGCATTTAACACAAAAGGGGGTTGACCACAGAGCTACCGCCTTGGAACAGTCAGTGGCAAAAAGACCGCTGGGATTTAAATTAGGTTCTAGAGTGCACCAGACATCAATTTTACCACCAATAAAACGGGACAGTGTGAAATCCCCGCCAAAAAAAAACGAGTCTGCTATTTTTATCTCTTGTTTGTGTTTGTTACTTCCAAGGGATCCCCATTTCAGTATTTATTGACATTCACACTAGGATTTGTTTAGTGCTGTGTGGCGGCCGTAAAAGTCTCCCCGACTACAAATCAGTAGTGTTATTACTTACTGGTCCTTTGGCATCATCAAGCCCAATCTTCGTGGCATTAAAGACGAATATCGCCTAAGCCGGTGCTAGGATGCGTGAGCGGTTTTTCATTCGACATTACCTCTCATGAACAGATTCAATAAATCCGAGTCTTCTACTTGTATCTCTTGTTTGTGTTTGTTGATGCCAAGGGATCCACTTGTCAATATTTATTGACGTTCACTCTAACGTTTGTTTAATACCATGTGGCGGCCGTAAAAAGTTTCTCCGACTACAAATCAGTAGTGTTAATACTTACTGGTCCTTTGGGATCATAAAGCCCAAACTTCTGGATTTAAAGTATAATACTGCTTAAGCCGGTGCTAGGTGTTTCACTCGACATTACCTCTCATGAATAGACTCAATAACACCTAGTCTGCTGCTTTTATCTCTTGGTTGTGTTTGTTGTTTCCAAGAGATCCCCTTTTTAGTATTTATTATTATGTAATACATGCAAACAACAAGAAAGTATAGTGTTGACACGAAATGGACCTTATAATATGCATCTAAGAAGTATGATGACTTTTAAGACCATGACCTTGATGATACAGATCCGGGTGTTAGGGTTTTCATGTCGTCTTGATGATATGAGTATATGTGCCACTTTATTTCAAAATCTGTCTATGCATGTGAGAGTTATGAAGCGGACACGAACATTGTAACGGACGTACGGACAACGCCTAAACTATATCCCTCCGACTTCGTCGGAAGATAACAAAAGCCGAGAAAGCCACAATGCAAGTATTCGATGAATTGGTAGAAGCCAGAGCAATAGCAGAAAAACCATTAAGAGTACGACAAGACAAGATTTAAGACAAACATCAAAATCCTTTGAGGATTTAGGTAGAAATAATCATAGGGTCCACAATATATCCGGTCATCGTTCAATCAAAGAGAATAGCATACTGCCGAACTGTAAATGGGTATTATTTTATCTTGAAAAAGGTTTTTGAATGAGACAAAAAAGCTTGTCTTTGATAAGGTTGTATTTAGTCTGGACAAGTCATATGTACTTGCAATTTATAAAGAAAGTATCCTGCCTTTTCAATTGACCAAAATAAGTTAATCTTAGAGTTGTCATTATCTTTAGTATACTATTGTTTAACGCGATATTTAACAGCAGTAAGACAAGACGTTAAACGTTTGTAGAAGTTTGTAGTGGTACAGGTACCAGAATTAAAATTAGAGCGTACTCGTAGAACATGTTGCATATTGCTTTGAATTATGGAAACATTGTTATACGAAGGATCTGTACGAAAGAACATGTTGTCTGCTTTCTCGTCGCCAATCTTACGTGAGGGAATGGACAAAGAGGTGAGACTTGAAATCATGTTTGAAATAGTATGTAAATCAGCGACTGACATAGTTACTCGCGATTTCCGTTTGATATTACTTTTATGTCTTAAACCATGCCATCTAAATTTACGCTTTGGAATAGAAAATATAGAAAACAATTTCAATATTAGGCTTTTTTTAAATACTTCCCTGTTGATAAATATTATCATTAAGGCCCAGTGGGTCAGCAGGTTATTCAAACACTTTAGTTCTGCAATATGTCTAGCTTTTATGTGAAAGTTTTTAGTAGCACCAGTATCTTAAATTATATATTCAACCGGTTGAACAGTAACGTTACTGAAACTATGACCCGACTAATGGTTTAAACCCCCAGTGGCCTACTTTGCCACTGACCGTTCCAAGGTGGTAGCCCTATTGTCAACCCTTTTGTGTTTGTGATGTCGTTTGCTTTTATTATTACTTTTGCCTTCTTGTTTGTCTGTTTGCATGTTTGTTTCTGTGTTTGTGGTTGACTGTCCTCCTTGAATGCTACTTTTCCTGTCCGATCTTTTTATATGTCTTAATGAAAGTGCTGATACATTTTCTAACGTTTTCGGAGTATCTGTATTTATGTTCACGAAATCGAACGTTTAAAGATAAGCCTGTTTGTCCAACATATTGTATATCACAACGTGTTGCATTTCAAGTCAAAACATAAATGGCGTAAAATGTAGGTGAATCAACATTTGAAGCTATGTATACATTAAACGATCTAACATTAAAAACTGATTTACTGGTGGACTTACAAGATATATATTTTGCAACAACTGCACTTCTTAGCAATGCACTTACTTAGAGAGGGAAACACCATGCGGTTTGATTGAACTACATTATTTCTGTAAGGAGACATTAAGATATAGTTTCTCGATTCAGGTGATCCAAGAGGAGTTATTGGAACGTTTTAGCTGCTATTCAAAATCCTGGTAACATTATTAGAAGGAAAAAGAACCCGGTTGCCGAATGAAGGTTTAAGGGATCCGTTATAAAATCCTGCTAATATAAGCTTTCCCATCGTTTAATGGAATTATGGCGGGACCACGTAATGGTATATAAAAATACCTTAGTTTTGAAAATCGGTTGAGAAATACATATTTACAGCAACAATTATTTTTGATGGAACCTTTTTCCATGATAGTAAAATCGTTATTGAACCAACTTCAATTAGCCTTAATATTTTGCTGCAAAACGTTCAGAGTGTATTAAGTATAGATTAATCTAAATAATATTTCATATATTTTATGCATCATAAATTTGCATTGAAAATGCCCTATAAAAAACGACTTTCGCACGTCAGATTTTTATTTCTCAACCGAGTGTAAAAAGTAAAGTATGTTTATATGCCAATAAAAAAGTCTGTTTCACTGATCTACATCTTATTTCGGTAATCTACAGAATTTTGCCTTTCAACATGTTAAAGTCAAAACAAGCGCCGCAAACAATAGCAAATGAATACCATCAATGAAATAATCACCTCTTCTAAATCATGAGGAGCAATACCTAGTTAGTGTTTAGGAGGTAATTGACCTAAAACGTCTCTTTTTTGTTCATGTAAATTATTGGCATTACCGAAGCTAAATAAATGCTATTTGTTTGAGTAATTTTTTTTTTAAGAATAACTAAAGAATTTTTAATGGTAAAAAATAATTCTAGTGATATATTATTTGAAAACCATAATAGTTGTTTAATAAGATTGTTTTTAGCTCTACTGGCCAAAGGCCAGGAGGGCATATGCGATCACTTTTCGTCCGTCGTCCGTCTGTCCGTCCGTCTGTCTGTTAGCAATTTTATAAAATCGACATCTCCTCTGAAACCGCTTGCAGGATTTTGATGAAACTTCATCACAATGTTACTTGGGAGGGCCCCTCTCAGATTTATGTTTTTCGTGGCCGCCAGTCATCCAAGATGGCCGCCATGGCTAAAACTAAGTCAAATTTAAGGAAATTTCAAACGACATCTCCTCCGAAACCACTTATTCCATTCTACTGAAATATCATATACATGTTCCTTGGTTTGGCCTCTATCAAGTTTGTGTTTTTCGTTATCGTCAAATAATCAAAATGGCCACCACGGCGACTCAAAGTTTACAAAGAGTTATATAGGAAAAAGTTAAAAATAACATCTTCTCTGAAACCGGTTGAAGGATTTTGATGAACTTTAATCACAATAATAATTGGGATAGTCCCTCTCAGATTTATGTTTTTCACGGCCGCCAGTCATCCAAGATCGCCGCCATGGCTAAAGCTAGGTCAACTTTAAGGAATTTTCAAACGACATCTTCTCCTAAACCACTTATTCCGTTCTACTGATATATCATTTACATGTTCCTTGGGCTGGCCTCTATCAAGTTTGTGTTTTTCGTTATCGTCGAATAATCAAAATGGCGGCCACGGCAACTCAAAGTTTACATAGAGTTATATAGGAAAAGTTTAAAAATGACATCTTCTCTGAAACCGCTTGAAGGATTTTGATGAAACTTAATCACAATGATAATTGGGATAGTCCCTCTCAGATTTATGTTTTTCGCGGCCGCCAGTCATCCAAGATGGCCGCCATGGCTAAAGCTAGGTCAACTTTAAGGAAATTTCAAACGACATCTCCTCCGAAACCACTTATTCCGTTCTACTGATATATCATTTACATGTTCCTCGGGCTGGCCTCTATCAAGTTTGTGTTTTTCGTTATCGTCGAATAATCTAAATGGCCGCTACGGCAACTCAAAGTTTACATAGAGTTATATAGGAAAAGGTTAAAAATGACATCTTCTCTGAAACCGCCCTAAGGATTTTGATGAAACTTAATCACAATGATATTTGGATAGTCTCTTTCAGATTTATGTTTTTCGCGGCCACCAGTCATCCAAGATGACCGCCATGGCTAAAATTGGGTCAACTTTAAGGAAATTTCAAACGATATCTCCTCCGAAACCACTTATTCTATTCTTGTGAAATATCATATACATGTTCCTTGGGTTGGCCTCTATCAAGTTTGTGTTTTTCGTTTTCGTCTAATAATCAAAATGGCCACCACGGCGACCCAACATTTACATAGGACTTATATATGAAAAGGTTAAACATTACATCTTCTTTAAAACCGCCCTAAAGATTTTGATGAAAACTAGGTCAAATTTAAGTAAATTTCAAACGACCTCCTCCGAAACCACTTATTCCATTCTACTGAAATATCATAAACATGTTCCTTGGGTTGGCCTCTATTAAGTTTGTGTTTTTCGTTATCGTCGAATAATAAGAATGGCGACTCAAAATGTACATAGAGTGAAAAGTTTAAAAATTACATCTTCTGTGAAACCGCTTGAAGGATTTTGATGAAACTTAAGCACAATAATTTTTGAGATTGTCCCTCTCAGATTTGTATTTTTCACGGCCGCCAGTCATCCAAGATGGCCGCCATGTCTAAAACTAGGTCAAATTAAAGGCAAAGTAGGCCGGTTCTAGGGTGCACCAAACCTCACACTTACCCTACTGTCATCCCATTAAAACAGGACAGTGTAAATAAAGAAATCCCCGCCATGATCTAATCTCTAACCAACAAGGCAGCATCAATAGGCAATATAAGTAAAACACAAATATGGTCGTGTAAATATAATACAAAAAACAATAGCCTAGAAAGCCACAATGAAGGTACTCAATGACTTGGCAGAAGCCAGAGCAGCAAGAGAATAAACCATTAAGGGCATGACAAGAAAGATCATGGACAAACATCAAACGCCACCGTCCCAATGGGCTTTAGGTAGGCTTCACCATAGGGTCCACAGCCTGTCCGGTCATCGTACAATTAAATAGGAAAGCATAGTGACAAACTGTAAAAGGGTCCACCACCAAGCATGCAGTACGTTGCAAAATGATAGGATCATAACCTCTTTTGATAAACTTTTTAACAAGTTTAACAAAGACAGTATGAAAGTGATCATGACCAAGAATCTTACGAAGTTTATAAATCACATCACCATAGAAGTCAGGTTGTCGCAGAAGAGTCCTTAAATTACTTTTATATTTGGAAAGAAGATCAGGGTTACGATAATAAAATTTTGCAAAGGTTTTACGAAGTTTATGTACACCATGTGTTAAAGATCAGAGATATTAAATGTATACACAATTCACACACTGTATATTAATATGTGTTTAGTTGTTTCATCGTAATAAAGTAAAACTAAATATAGCACGCTATCAAGAATTCTCTAGAGCTCAGTGCATAGGACGCCTGACTGTAAATTCGAATGTAGTGTGTTCGAGACTCGAGAGAAGAAAACATATCTGGAAGAAATTGGGCTACCTGTGTACAGGTACAATGTGCTTAGAGACTGCTAGGGTTGTTATATGCTCCAAATCTGAAACTCGACAGGCTGAACAATTATCAGCCTAAAGGAAGGTATAGACCTCGAGCAGGAAATGTAACATTAACATATCACAGTCAACCAAAACACATTTTTGTCAAAACTTTGAGACCAGTTTATATATGCTTAATTGAGAAATAGTTCTTATTATTTGCCACTGCCTCTGACTTAAGAGGGACTATAAACCATAAAAGTACACAAACACACATACAAAGTGCAATCTCTGTTTACAACAATATACATTGAATGTTTTTCATTGTCTTGTTCCTGACAAAATTGCCGATTTACTCTTGCAAAGTGACGTTAATAAATAGTTCATTTCTTTTATTGTGATAAGAGCGTACACACATCATAATACAGTATGTGTCATAAACGTTCTGTTTCATTAACATATTACTGTACAGTCGATTGAAATTCTGTTATTTTATAACTGTCTCTTGTCTAGTTATTATCATTTTCTATATAATAATAATATACACATACATACCAACTTTACAAAAAAATGGATTATTTAGAGTGATAGATAATTATCAATGTTTTGGCGTCCAGTATTGTAAAATTAGCAGCTTTGTTATCTAGACAATATGAATATGAATTGATCCATGTCACCAAAAACAGTCATTTTCCTTGTAAGATATTGAAAATCAAATAGGCTTTTAATAGATTGCTGGCATTTATTTTGTTATTTTGCTGTTGTTGTTTTCTTTGTTTTTATTTCATTAATAGCACGATAACTCATTCAAAACATTAATTAGTCGCATTTGATAGTTAAGAATCTTAATATATCAATCTTAATATATAATTACTACACCGATATTACAAACAGTTATGGCCGAATTTAGGTGGTAGGTGAAATCACAATTGTGGCGACCAATCTTGAAATCAGAACCAGAGCCAGAGCCAATGCCGACGGATATCTCAATGGCACTAATCAGTTTTGTAAGCTAGCTCCTATGAATAATATTTATCATATACAATCAATGTTGTCAGTTACAGTCCATCATAACAGACCATATATAAATACTGGAAAAGGGACAACTTGGAAGCAGCAAACACAAGCAAGAGATAAATGTAGCAGACTCGGTTTTATTGAGTTTGTTCATGAGAGGTAATGTAAAGTGCAACACCACTGACACCTCCTACCACCGGCTTAAGCGATATTCTACTTTAAAGCCACAAATATTGGACCAGATGATCCCAAAAGACCAGTAAGTAATAACACTACTGATTAGTAGTCGGTGCGACTTTTTACGGCCGCCACACAGCACTAAACAAACCCTAGTGTGAATGTCAATAAATACCGAAAAGGGGATCCATTGAAAGCAGCAAACACAAGCAAGAGATGAAAGTGGCAGACTCGGTTTTATAGAGTATGTTCATGAGAGTTAATGTAAAGTGCAACATTTCTCACGACTCCTAGCACCTTAAACGATATTCTGCTTTAAAGCCACAACGACTGGGCTTGATGATCCCAAAAGACCGGTAAGCAAACCCACTAATATAATATAAAACATTAATATTAGATAATGCTACTTGACTCAGAATTAAAGAGCGAGTATTACGATATGCACACTTCCACTTAGACATTGGAAACTTGCACATTGGATATTGAGTATAATGCATATTACCGTTTTCTTTCAGTTGAAATGAGTTATTACTAATATTATTATATACTGAAAGAATTAACTGAATTGAGCAAATTCAAAGCTATGTGCTTAAGCCGCCATTAAAATATAATTAACATAATTAACAAATATATGCAGGACATTGTTTTTTAACGATATCTGCGGGAAAAAAGTAGCAACATGTTTTAATTTACATGCTTTACAGAAATTATAATTTCGTCAATATAAAGGGAGATAATTTTAAAATTTAAAATTTTGGTTCGTAATTTCATTACAATAATAATGTTAATGTCAATTGTTTTTGCGTTTTTTATCACTCGAAACCCGGAATAGTTATTTATTAAAGTTTAACTCTGTTCTTGATAAATATTCTTACTTTTAATGTGAAACATTTTGTTTTATATAAATGGGACATAACTCTTTTACTTACTTTGAATCACAAATAATAGGTGAAAACAAAAACACCTTTTGACATGCTAAGTTATCAAATGCTTCACATTATAAAATGAACATTCAGTTTCTTTAAGCTAGACAGGCAAAAGACCGTACTTAACTTATTTCTTTCAGTATATACCTTTGGATTGTATTATCAGTTCAACTTATACTTTAATTCATATGACCTAATATTAATAACTGGTCAAAAAACTTAGATACACTGCGTTATAAATATGGTGTTAGTCTTGTTTAAAACGTTGATCAATATTGGCACGCTTAATGTCGCCGATACACTTTAAGATACATGTTTACAGCCATGCCATAATGTAATATCTAGAAAAAAAGATAGTGTATGTAAAAAGGTCATATTTGAAGATGAATCTCACTTCATGCGTATTTGTTCAATTGTATACAGAATAACGAAAACAGCACTTACAAAATATTATAAATGATACAAATACTTTATGAATACTGACGGTAAAAGAAAACACACCAGTAGATTTATGCATATTTTTAAATTGAAGGATTCTAATTAACAATTAATTAACAATTTCGAATACTGGTTGTCTCAGAATTCCTAAACATTTTATATAGTGGTTGAATAAAGTCAATAAGGTCATATGTGTAAACAAAAGTTTAATATATTTAAGTTATCCAACCGTTTACCGTACTGGGACATACCCGATAATAAAATGTGTGACTTTTTTTTTTTACCCATGTGATCACTATACAACACGTGTAGGAATTTTGAGTCAATTAGGGGCATTCTGACTGTTAATTAATATCAATAATTTTCAAAATATGCACTTATTTTTATAAATTGCTTTCGAAATAAAAATTAACACCCATAAAATCCACTGGTGCGTTTTCATTGACCTCCAGTATTTTAGCATTAGCCGTTCGCAACTCATTGCTAAATATATATCGTCCAATATACAATAGCAATCGTTTTCAAATTGTAACTGAGGATGGGCAGCTATAAATAAATATATGAGTCGTGCGTTCCTTTCTGTACTGTTCTGTCAACGAACAGAAAAGATGCAAACGCAAAAAAGAACTTCCATCCATTAGATATGGCGTTGTTGATAATGTGATACATAATACGATTTGTTGCAATGCTTGCCAGTAACTGGTAAGCGGACTTTATTTTCCAGAACAGAAAGTAACAAAATCATGCCAATAGCACTAAACTTGTCGTAAAAGATTATTACAGTCAAACTGATATGATAAAAACCAATATAACCGCCGTTCGTTACAAATGATTTACGCCAACATTGTATCTGGTTAGTTTTATGACCATCCCATAGGCACTGTTTAAGTGCCAAAAAACCGTGAATATTATTTGTGGTGTGTATCAATGTCTTCATAAAGGCACTCTACAACAATGCATGAAAATCCTCCACTTTCGGAACTAATGGTGTGTAAGATCGTGTTGCCCTTTTAGTGCTAATGTCTTACAATTGCATTCATTTGATTGTTTCTGTTGACAAAAATAGCGTCTAATTTCGAATAAACTTTATTTTACATTGAGGCGGAGCTATTGTGCACACACATTCAATAGAAGATGGTCGCAATAGAAAGTTACTATTCCACTACTGATGATAGTTTTGTCTCCCTTGCACTACTATGTTTTATCATTATCAATCTCCCAAGGCACGTTCCGTGATAATATTGACGGGACATCTAATATAAATATAAGACACTTCACACAATAATTCGTTTGATGGCGGTAAAACATTTCCCCGCGCTACGAATCAGTAGTGGTATTACTGATTATTTGCTGTCATCGAGCCCATTCATTGCTGCTTTTTAGTAGAATACCGCTGAAACCCGTGCTAGGAATCGTGAGAGCTGTTGCATGTTATATACTTTTTACTTCTCACAGACTCAATGTAACCCAGTCGGCTACTTCCTTCTCTGGTTTGTGTTCGTTGCTTCCGAAGGATCACCATTATAATATTACATCGTTCCTTTGTTTGGATGATATATCAAGTCCCGCCCACCAGACAATAAAACCAATCACCCGTATGTTCCCTTTACTGCTATTATAACCTCAAATTTGCAACGCACGCTGTGACAATTCTCGACTAATCAGCTTTATACTCTACCGACATAGTTTTCCTTTAAATGAGTATTGATTTTACAACTACTGAATCCCTCCAATTTATTACAGAATCTAGATGTACAAGTCGAACAGGAAGCTGAGCATGCGCAGAACCACAGCGGTCCATCGGATAATCGAGGTTCGCGACTGCCGATATTAGCGTGAAATCTGTCCGCTGTGGAGCAGATAAGGGGAAACAGTCCTGAAGATAAACACACTAATTTTGGAGTATGTACAAGCTTGATTCGTTTCTTTAATGCGACTAATTTCCATTTTACAAAGATCCACCACCTGTGCCCGCGGCATTATGTGTTTGGCTCTGTCTCTGATATGTTTACATTTTGGTCAGACGATGCGCAGGGAAGCAATTAAAGATCGCGGAAAATAATGGTTTTATAACGGGTTTTCTTTTTAAACACTCACTTGTTTTATAACCAGCAACGAATATATCTCATCTATGCACGTGTATTTAAATAAGTATTCGATAGTTTTTCGCAAACATTTTTATGTAATAACTATGTAATTGTGATTTTGATACTAAGTCGGATCAGTTGAAATTAAACAAAATTTGTATTCAACAAAAACGAGTTATTTTGAAATTGTGGAAAATGAATATTATTAAAAGAAAATTACACAACGTATTCTTTGCCAATAAATCATGTAAAATATCCGATACCATCTGGTGCGCCATATACCCTGGGACCCCCCTCTCCCCACCTCTTCCCACATAATGACTGCCATGTTGCCATTGAGCGTTTCAAGCGGTACCCTCAGTTTTTAATTGACTGCGTTCTGTTTCTGTGAATGCTACACTTCACTTGTGCATCTTCTTCAAATGATCATTCAGAATTGCTAGGACTAGAGGCGGCCTGGAAGAGTGACTGCTGTCAACTCAAATACAAATAAAACAATAATTAATGTCCTTCAGTTTGATATATGAAATATCACATGCATAAACTTGAACTGTATGTAACTTTCGGTTTAACTACTGTATATGAAAATGTTTGGTCTGGACAACTCAATGGATTTTGTTAGTTAAATCATAATAATTCATATGGAGGCTTATATTGCTTATAATTGTACACATATTTAATTAAATGTGTAATTTCGTTACAAAATAAAATAATATTTGACCCTTTACTCATCATATAAATAAATTGTAATGATTTACGCAAAAAAACTACGCTAGAAGCTTGCATGACATTTATAACAATAGACGAAGTGAGTTTAGCTGAGTTCTGTTGCAAGGAATGGTTTTCTAATAATTTAGTAGTAAATAAAATTATTCATTCTATTTGTGGTCTTGTGTATTTTATGAAAGCGAATCTGTGCTGACCTTTTCAAAATATGCAACGTGGGGCCAAACTTAATAGGATATATAGAAGGTAAAATGTAAGAAAAACGATGCATGGCAGAGTGTGGCCCTATCCCTAAACTTTCCAGAGACAAACAAATACAACATACCTTCAGAAATGTCTCGGAAGAATCATCCTGGCAAACAAAAGTATATTCGTTGTAAAATTGATAGAGACTACTTGTAGAAACAAATCATGAAGAAACATATCTGACAAGGTTATATTTGCTCGAAGTGCAACATAACTAACAGAACTAACCTGGGACAACGTTACCAATTAGTAATAAGATTAGCCAAGCAGACTGAAACCTGAAGCGAACCTCACCAACAAATCAACACAGTGTTCTTGTATATTTAAATATGCGGATATTGTATGTTGGATATCATATTCAGCTACCAATTACAACATGAAGGCATCATTTTATTCTCCAATTTACTGACAGTAATTAAAACAAATATGATAGAAATGCCTAAACTTACCTATTGATCAGACGCGTGTATTTCAATAAACGTATTAAATAAATGAAATATTTATTACTGGATATTGACTGAATCAAGTACGAGTTGTTGTTTCATTTTGATTAAAATGTATATCCCAACACCGATACAGCAACCTGTGCAATAGATGAAGTTCGCACGTTTGTACCTGACAATTCCAGATAAGAAAATCTTATGAGTGTCTGGGACAAAGTTGTTGATAATGTGTGACCTGCTTTATTCGATACATTGATTGAATACTTTCAATTCAAGAACGGCAGTTTGAATCAACACCAGGATGAGATGAAACAGATACAGAACTCTAAATAGGTACACATAATACTGGCAGACTATGTACTGCCAGACTGTGTCGTGTTATTTGTCTTTGTAATTCAATCTAAGGAGGAAATTTTAATTTTTATTCAAACTTTATTTAGTTTCTTTCAAAACTTGATAATTATATCGTTCATACATATCATACAACATAATGATCCTTTACGGAATATTAATGTAATATCAAATAAGGATAGCACTGTAGACCAGTTTCTATTTTGTAATATTCCAGAATCACATTTGTTTTATCCTCCATCCAGACAAATTGCTATATGGTAATTCCGCGTCGTCTGGAATTATACTTCTACATCGTTGGTGATTTAATTTGGCATCTAAGATATATCGTGAAAATGAACGGATATACGTACAGTAATAACCTAAATTGGGCGCCAAATGGTCATTCTAACTACAGATATTTGCCGATATCGTCCTAAATGTCGTTACAAAAGATGTCTGGAAGGAAGTTCTTTGTCATAACTGAAAAGTGAGTTAAAGAAAGCAGATAAAAAGAATTTCGCCAAAACAAGTGAGTATTTTAATACAATGTTTACTTGTTTAGGGACGATACAAATTTCATTATGTGTCAGAGTCGAATAGCGAATATTAACCTAGCATATTAATAGAAAGGAAAACGCTCAAATGAGAATGAAAGGAGATATTTGAAAATCGCCGAACACGATCAACACAAAAAAATCCCGTTTGATTGTTCCGGGCGGTATTGAAAACATGCTTGTTATTGTTAGCGCCCTCTAGCCCCTCCTCCTCAACCCGCCACCACACAACCGCCCCCACCCCCACCCACCCACCCGCATCCGGGTGGGGGGTTGGAACAGAACTCAGTATTTAAAATGTTAATAGTACGTACGCAAAATTGATGGTATGCATATGACGGTGAACGCGGAACCTTCAATGTGGTATTGTCATACCATTCCATGGGCAGCGACGTATGGTTGCAGTTTCTAGCAAAAATGCATTTCAATAAACGAGACAATAAGGTACCAAATAAACAAACTGGAATTTAGTTGGGATCAGAGGTTATGAAGCCTGAGTATCTCAAGTAACAGTCAAAAGACTACATTAAAAAGCAGAAAACATATCATGAAGCTTAGTAAACAATACTCAGAACCTTTATAAGCTGGAGTGGTGGAACCACCAATTATAATTAAAGTAAGAAAGCCAAAGTATTTGAGAATGTATATAAATATCTGGTTAAAGTGATCTCCACAGATTCGAATGAATAACAGCTCTGAAAGAAGTCACTGATTGGCTAACATGTATGTTTCCTAAAATGTATAGAATCTTATCGGTGAAAATGAAGACGTATGCGTTATATACAACAGCTTATATTTGAAAAAGATATTGAGTCATGAAATCAAAAATGCGAAGTAACAAACAACACATTGAAGACAAACCTAAATTTAAGCAAACTTTTAATTTCACATCTGGAGGGAGACTGCTTTAAGAAAATGGTTTAAAGTAGTTCTTTTCAAATAGAAAACTACGTCTACGTTTTAAAATAATCATAGAAGTCGAACAGAAAATGAAGCTTTCACAGAACACAGTAAACCCAAAATACGCAAAAAGACAAACATTAATGGCAATGTTAATAAGGAATAAAGACATATGACATCACAAACACAAAGCGAGTTGACAATAGAGCTACAGTGGCAAAAAAGGCAGCTGGGGGTTTAAACCAGGTTATAGGGTGCAGCAAACCTCACACTTATCATCTCAATAAAACGGGACAGTGTAAATAAACGCAATGATCGGTTATGGGCAGATTACATTAATATATACACTAAACTAAAAAAGAAACGCAACTCGGAAATTTCTTTGATATAATTTATATTCTGCGCAATAAAATTCCTGTAAAATTGCAGAGAAGTCCCAAGATGTTTTGCAAAAAGAAATATGTGGGGTTGCAGCTAGAGAAAGGACAAAACTGTGCTGTTTTAGACATTTTAATCAAAAATACACTTTGTAACACGAATTTCAAAAAAAATTATCGAAGTTCCGTTTTGAAAATTGGAAACATTTCAGTACAGTAATATTTTTAATGTAGTGCGATTGCAAAACTTTACATCAACTGTTTGCTCACCTGCTTGTGACAAACTTATTTTCTATCAACAATGAAAGTTTGCAGGGATAAAATCTGGGGTTGTTATGTGTTGTTTTAGTATTTTTTTCCGTAAGGAAATGTTTAATACAGCTATGTTCTCTTCGATTAACTGAAACATATTATACATATAATATATAGAGGAAATACCCGAGTTGCGTTTCCTTTTTCCTTAAGTATATTACATCTTTGGATATTGTAGTATTGTAGACGGATGCCTAAGTCAAACACAGATATTAAAGGCTTATTCCTGTGTCGCCCGAGTCTCATCCACAACTTTGAGCGGTTTCAGAGAAGATATGATTTTTAATTATTAACACTATACTCAATATTCGTTGTCATTGCGGCTTACTGAAATATTTAAGAATGAGGAAACGGCAAACTAAAAAGAAAATCGGAATGTACAGATCAATGCTTCGATTCGGACGTTGTGTGACAGCAATATGCCAATATCTGTGATCTACAGTTTCGAACTACATTAAAGAGAATGTTGAGATGCAACAGCGTATAGGCAGGTCATGTAGTTCTTTTTCGTTGAAAAACAAAATACCACTTATTCTGTTCTATGTTAGCCTACAACAGATGTAACTGCACCGGAATCAACTATGTTAACCAGAATGTTGAGAAGCAATTGTATTGATGAGGGAGGGGTCATAAGGTAAAAAATTCAGAAATGTGTGTTTTTTGTCGGACATTATATGCCACAAAAATACGGTACAACAATAAAAGGGTAAATGCGTCATTCACGGAACTCAGATATACAAACAAACAAGCATACAAAACAACAATTACATCGATGATAGAAGCAAAGTGTGCGACACCACAAACTTAAAAGGGTGAACAACAGGGGTACCACAATTTGTACTGCGTGTAACCTTTCAATGGATGCATGAACACCGGAATCCGAACAATTTGTGCCCTTTCGCCGCCAAATGTCGTCTGCTAAAATATTAATGCAAACCTTCCGGTGCTATTATATAGAGAGGGAATAAAGAGGAGTGGAAAAATTATTACTAAGCTGCTACCAGTGTAAACACTAATAAGCCTACACATTATATGCAGTTTGATCAGGGTCGTAACTGGTCGTACACATCGATGTGTTCGTCTGTGTCAGCGAAATGTTAACAAGAATGTTTAGATGAGTCATGCAGTTCAGTTCAACTCAGCATTAATTATGTTCTATGTGTTATTTAGCGACACACGTAAGGACAATAGTCTCCGCAATCATTTTCAAATCTCTGTGGATATTATTTTCCGCTCTGTGATTATTGAAATGATCGAACCGATAAACAGTTTTGACAGCCGTTTATGGGTTACATTGTTAGCGTCACAAAAATCTGTTGTACAGCAAATTCAAGTATTATTCAAATAAACGAGGGGAATTTAATAAGTTCTCTTACTGTCTTGTGTGTATAAGCTTTATTTATCATCGCTGTGTGGCACTGGGAATTTTGGAGAGCAGACCTCGGTTTAAAGTCTCACCCGAAGGACTGCTAAGGTAGGAAATACTTTTTAAATATTTCGATAATTAACCCAATCGGTCCTGGCTGGGATTGAATGTACGATCCCTGTGTTACTCACCCGCTTAGCTATCCTTTACACCATGGCGCTACCTCTCTTGCTTTCAGTTTTCTGTGTCTGATTTATAGTGACTCTTTATTCACAAAGACTCAATCACTAATGACTAATTACCAAGGCAGATAAGACGGGCAATTACTTCGTTTTGTTTTACTACATTAGGTTTTGTACTTTAAATTGGATGACTCTGAAATAGTTGTTGAATCACAATGCATAACCACTTAATAATTGACTCAATTATTAACTATACCAAATAACTATTATTTTATATCTATTGAAAATACCGTTTAATTAAATAAGAAATATATAATTTTAAGATTGTGCATTGACAAGTATGACAATATAAATATAAATAAATTAAAACTCAATATCTCTAATGACATCACGAATAAAGGCAAATATTTCCATTGTGGTCTAGTGGTAGATTGTTGGACCTGTGATCGAAAAGTCGTGGATTCAATCCCCGTCATGACCATATGTGTTGTATCCCTGAGCAAGACTCTTTATTTGCATTTGCTTAGTACTATTTCTACCCAGGAAGACATCGAGAAAGATTTAAAGTTAACAAAGAGAGTTTTCGTTATAATCGATGTAAATTAAATAATTTGAAACTAAAGGTTTCCAAATAAATAGACCAATATTTTTAAGCGCAGTCTAATGGAGATAACTCACTAACCTACCACATTCTTTTAGTACGGCAATACTGATTATTAGACAACCTTTTTAAATCAGTTACAATGTTCCGCGACTGTTTAAATTAAACAATAATTCGAATGGACTAAACTACTTTGGTTAATGTGTTCTCTTTCAACAATACTCATATAACAGTTAGTAATATAGGCAAAAACAATTTGCTTTATACTATTATTATTAATAATTATTGATTGAACAAATGCATTTATCTAGAATAACTAACAGGACGCTGCAAATTAAAAATAATAATGAGGTTACCATGTGTCCCTTGAAATCAACGTGTCATAGACAGCTTTGATATCTCGACAATTTTTAGTATCAATCGAGCCATGTTGCCAGAAACGGTCTTTCTCATTGTCAGATATGGAAAATAAAAACGAACTTTTACTAGATTTTTCACATTTATTTCGTTATTTTGTTGTTTTTTGTATGTCTTTATATACAGCACTATAACTCATTCCAAAACATTAATTAGTCGAATTTGATAGTTTAGAATCTTAATATATAAATCTTAATATATAATTACTACACCAATATTACAAACAGTTATGGCCGAATTAAAGTGGCAACATTCCCTACCCTGTTAGGGAGAGATTGGAGGTGTGTCATCAATTCCAAAAGCTATACAGGCCTGTCAGATTTTTTTTCAGTTAAAATGAGGTATTACTAATAGTATTATATATCTTTGAGTTGTATTAGCAGTTGTTAACGTATTCAATAATTCAAACGTCCTAATATTAATAGCTTAGATACATTGTGTTATCAATATGTTATTGTTCTGCTTCTGGGAGTAAGTTCTCTTCAAAACGTTGATCAATATTGGCGCATTTAATGCCGATATGCTTTAAAATACATGTTTGCAGCTATACCGTTATATAATTCAAAGAAATAAAATATACTATGAGATATGTAAAAAGGTCAGATTTGAATATAAATCTCACTTCATCAGTATTTGTTCAACTGTATACAAAATAACGAAAACAATACTTTAAAAATATTATTTTAATAGTCTTTACATGTACGAATTACACATAATATAACTACTTCATGTATTAGCAATAGTCGTTGGCAACTCTTTATTAAATATGAATTAATTCTATATATCGTCATATACAATAGCAAACGTTTTCAATGGGAAGCTATAAAAAATATTTTTTCTGTACTGTTCTGTCAACGAATAGAAAAAATAAAAAAGCAAATAAGAATGACCATCCATTAAACATGGCATGGTTGACAATATGGTACAATAAACGATTGATTTACAATTCTTGCCAATAACTGGTATGCGGCTTTGTAGTTTACAGAACCGAAATTAAGTAACAAAAGCATGCCAATAGCAGTAAAATTATCGTAAAAGACTATTACAGTCGAACTGCTACGATAACCACCAATATAACGGTCGTTCGTTACCCCTGATTTACGGTAGCATTGTATCAGGTTAGTTGTATAGCCATCCCTCAGGCACAGTTAAAGTTCCAAAAAATAGCGAAATTTATTTGTGATGTATATCAATGTCTTCATAAAGACATTCTACAACAATGAATGCAAATCCTTCACTTTCGGAACAGCCATAACTGATGTTGTGTAAGATATTGTTGCCCGTTTTAGTGCTAATGTCTTACAATTGCATTCAATTGATACTTCCTGTTGACAAAAATAGCGTCTAATTTCGAAATAAATTTACTTTACATGAAGGCGGAGCTACTGTGCACCTACATTTAATTCGTCTCAACAGAAAATTACTATTCCGCTACTCACGGCAATTGTGTCTCTCTTGCACTACTATGTTTTATCATTAGCAATCTCCCGCGGCACGTTCTTTGGTAATATTGACGGGGAAAATAATATAAATATAAGAAATCTCACACACTAATTCGTTTAGTGCAGTTTTATGACCATAGAATGTCTCATTTTACTACGAATCATTATTTGTATTACTGATTCTTTGGGATCATCGAATACAGTCACTACGACTTTTAAATAGAATACCGCTAAGGCCGGTGCTGGGAATCGTGAGAGGTGTTACATCATATATACCTCTCACAAACAGACCCAATGCAACCCAGTCGGCAACTTTCTTGGTTTGTATTCGGTGCTTCCGAAGGATCACCATTACAATATTACATCGTTCTTTCGTATTGATATATCAAGTCCCGCCCACCAGACGATAAACCTAATTAGCCGTATGCTCGTTCTAGTGCCATTATAACCTGAAATTTGCAACACACGCTGTGACAATTCTAGACTAATCAGCTTTGCGTGTTTATTTCTGTGTTTTGTGGTTGACTGTCCTCCTTGAATGCTACTTTCCCTGTCCGATCTTTTTATATTTCTTTTTATACTCTACCGATATCATTTTTCTTGAAATGAGTATTGATTTTTACAACTATCGAATCAGTCCAATTTATTACAAAAGGTGTCAGACCGGTGAAAATCAACCCATTGAACACAATGCAAACTAGGCTATATTTGGAGATCAGTCACAAGTTCCACAACATTTGTTCGCTTAAATACACTTTAATTCTGTGAAATAATCACATTTGGCTCGCAAAAGGTCTCATATCGGCAATAAAACACCGATTCAGTTTTACAACATTTCACGTCATTCGTTTACACTATGCGTATTTTGAAATAAACATCTGTCAAACCACATCTCTACCTAACCTCTGTGCTCATAATCTCCAAAGAAATAATCCTGACAACACAGTAAAATACTTACTATTCATGACAATAGACACAATACTTTAACATCAGGTTAGATTTAACAATGAAATAAACACTAATCTTGGGAAAAACACATGCAAACAAGAAACAACTCTTTTTTTTTAAAAGCACTATTTTAGCATCCTACAACCCGGAAATACTTTCTGACTGGTCTGACACCGGAAACTAGATGTACTAGTCGAACAGGAAGTCCATTGGTTAATTGAGGTTCGATGTGCGGGACTTCCGATAACAAATGAAATCTGTCCGTTGTGAAGCAGATAAAGTGAAATAATTCTGAAGATGTTGGAGTATGTACAAACTTGATCCGTTTCTTTAAGGCGACTAATTCCATTTTTCAAAAAGTCTCCACGTGTGTCCACGGCATCAAATGTTTAGATCTTACCCGCAACAGTGATATGTGCCATCTGTCTCTGATATGTTTACGTTTTGGTTAGACGATGTGCAGGGAAGCGATTATAGGTCGCGAAAAATTATTATGCTTTATAATGGTGACAGTTTTCAAACACTCTCTTGTTTTATAACCAGCAACGAGTATTTCATGTATTCACGTTTAATTATTTTAATATTCGATTGTTTTTCGTAAAAAAATAATTGTGTATGTAATTATGATTTTGACGAATCAGTAGTGTTATTTTTATTGGTACTTTGGGACCAGCGAGCCCAATATAGGTGGCTTTGAAGTAGAATACCGCTTAAGCCGGTGCTAGGGGGCGTGAAAGGTGTTGCTTCTTTCATTACTTCGCATGAACAGACTCAATAAAACCGAGTCTGCTGTTTTTTTCTCTTAATTGTGTTTGTTGCTCCCAAAGGATCACCTTTAACAGTATTTATTGAAACTAAGTTGGATATCTTGAAATTGAACTAAATTTATATCCAACTAAAACGATTTATGTTGAGATTGTGGAAACCGTCACAACATATATTACTTAAAAGAAAATAACACAATAGATTCTTTGTCAATACAACATGTAAAATATCCATCTAGTGCGCCATATAACCTGGGTTGGCCCTTTCGCCTTTGATCGTTTCAAGGCGGTACCCTCAAGTTTGGTCGACTGCGTTCTGTGAGTGCTGATGATAACTTTGAGTGAAACAAGTAGTCTGTGACGCTGAAGTCAATCAACGACATTAAAACGGAACTATAGAATCGTATACAATAGATCACAAGTTGCTGTATCGGTGTTGGGAACTACAAACAAAATGTAAGCATTTGTGGATAATTCTCGTATTTTGGCCAGTGAAATAATTGATGAAAACAGTTAGGTATCAACTGTTGGACAGAGAGAGCTTCACACCTTGTCTTGGGACTTGTTTGTAGGAAAATTTAAAATATGTCTGTTTTCAACAAATAACCCGAACACATTTTTTTTCTTTCAGTTCCCAACACCGATACAGCAACCTGTGCAATAGATGAAGTTCAAACACTTGTACCTGACAATTCCAGATAAGAAAATCTTATGAGTGTCTGGAACAAAGTTGTTGAAAATGTGTGAGCTGCTTATTCGATACATGGATTGAATACTTTCAATTCAAGAACGGCAGTTTGAATCAACACCAGGATCAGATGAAACAGAAATATAACACTGAATAGGAACACACAATACTGACAGACCGTGTACTGCCAAACTTTATTTAGTGATTTCTTTCAAGACTTGATGATTATATCGTTCATACATATCATACAACATAATGATCCTTTACGGAAGATTAATGTCATATCAAATAATGATTGCACTGTAAACCAGTTTCTATTTTGTAATATTCCAAGAAATAGTTTAATATTCGCATTTGTTTTATCCTCCATCCAGGCAAATTGCTATATGATAATTCCGTGTCGTTTGGAATGATAATTCTGCATCGTTGGTGATTAAATTTGGCATCTCAGATATATCGTGAAAATGAACGGATATACGTACAGTAATAACATAAATTGGGCGCCAAATAGTCATTCTAACTACAGTTACTTGCCGATATCGTCCTCAATGCGGTTGCAACAGATGTCTGGAAGAAAGTTAAATCTCATAACTGAAAAGTGAGTTAAAGAAAGCAGATAAAAATAATTTCGCCAAAACAAGTGGGTATTTTAATACAATGTTTACATGTATAGAGACGATACAAACGTCATTATGCGACAGAGCCGAATGGCGTATATTAACCCATCGTATTAATAGAAAGTTAAACTCTCAAATGAATCAAAAGGAGATATTTGAAAATCACAGAACACGATCAACACAAAAAATATTGCAGTCTCGTTATGATTGAGATTGTTCATGAGCGTTAGTGAAAACACGTTTGCTACTGTTATCGCCTTCTGGTGGGGATGGTGGTGGGGTGGGGTGGGTTGGTGGGTGCGGGTGGTGGTTGTAGCAGAACTCAGTATTTAAAATGTCAACAGTACAAATGAAAAGTTCAGCCATCAGGAAGATGGTATGCATATGAAGGTAAACGCGGAACCTTGGTGGGGGTTTGGGGTGGTGGTTGGAGCAGAACTCAGTATTTAAGATGTCAACAGTACAAATGAAAAGTTCAGCCATCAGAAAGATGGTATACATATGACGGTGAACGCGGAACCTTCAATGTGGTATTGTCAAACCAGTTTCTAATAAAATGCTTTTCAATAAACGAGAAAACAAGGTGCGAAATAAACAAGATGGAATTTAGTTGGGAGCAGAGATTATGAAGACGGTGTATCTCAAGTAACTGTCAAAAGACTACATTAAAAAGCAGAAAACATATCCTAAAGCGTATTAAACAATACTTAGAACCTTTATAAGCTGGGTCATGGAACCACCAATTCGAAATTAAAGTAAGAATGTATATTAATATCTGGTTAAGCGATCTCCAAAGATTCGAATGAATGACAGCTCTGAAGTCACTGATTGGCTAACATGTTTGTTTCCTAAAATGTATAGAACCTTATCGGTGAAAATGAAGACGTACGCGTTATTTACAACAGCTTATACTTGGTTAAGTTATTGACAGTCATGAAATCAAAGATGAGAAGTAAAACAACAACAATTGAAGTCAAACCTATTAGTAGACAGTTTACTTCTTACATACATTTTAAGCAAAACATTCGTTTTATTTTCACAACTGGAGGGAGACTGCTTTAAAAAATGGTTTAAAGTAGTGTTGTTGTTTTTTCAAATATAAAACTACGTCTACGTTTTAAAAATAATTATAAAAGTCGAACAGGAAATGCAGATTTCCCAGAACACTTAAACACAAAAACACGCAAAACGACAAACATGAATGGCAATGTTAATCAGGAATAAAAGCATATGACGTCACAAACACAAAACGGGTTGACAATAGCGCTAATGTCTTGGAACGGTCAGATGTAAAAAAGGCCGCTGGGGAGTTTAAACCAGGTTCTAGGTTGCAGCAAACCTCACCCTTACCTTACTGTCATCCCAATAAAACGGGACAGTGTAAATAAACGTAATCATCGGTTATGTAGGAGATACACCCAACGAAAAAAGAAACGCAACTCGGAAATTTCTTTGATATAATTTATATACCGCACATAGATGTTTTGTAAAAAAAAAGTGAGGGGTGCAGCTAGTCAGATAAGGGACAAAACTGCGCTGTTGCAGACCTTTTAATCAAAAAAACACTTTGTAATACGAATTTCAGAAACTAATGTCGAAGATTGGAACCATTTCAGAACAGTACTATTTTCAATGTAATGCGATTGCAAAACTTTACATCAACTGTTTGCTCACCAGCTGCTTGAGACGAACAAATATTCTATCAACAATGACACTTTGCAGGGATGACATTTGGGGTTGTTATGTGTTGTTTTAGTATTTTAATACAGCTATGTTCCATTCGAATAACAGAAGCATATTATACATACAATATATAGCGGAAATTCCCGAGTTGCCTTTTCTTTTCATTAAGTATATTACATCTTTGCATATTTGTAGTAGCTGCGGCTTCCTTGGAATACGGATGGCAAAGTTAAACACAAATATTAAAGGCTTATTCCTGTGTCGGCCACGTCTCATCTTTGGGCGGTTTCAGAGAAGATATAATTTTTTGAATGCAAGGTTGATTTATCAACTTGCATTCATAGTCATTGCTTTTGGCGCCTCCTCATCGCCATCTGGCGAATAACCTACTTTTTCTCTCATAAATCGAGCCAGTATGTACCATTAGAAAAAAGGCTAAAACAATGTGGGGGTGTGGTTTTGGGGGCGGGATAAAATTTGGGGCAGGGTGTGAAATTTTATTTTTTATTTTTTATCATTTTAATTCAAAAATGCTGTCATTTGAAAGAAGTTTGTGGCAACTCGGGGAGGGAGGGGATGAGAATCTAGCATTTTTGTGTGTGACCTCATTTCAGTTTTCTTTTTATTGATATTTCATCCGTGTATCTGAATTTAATCTAAACTGTTTTATATGTAAATGATTGAGTTTAAATTTAAATGTTAATATCCAAATAATCCAAAACGCAAAGAAATATAGTATATATTCGGGTGGTGTTGATGATGGGGTGAGGGATGGTTGGGGGATGGGGGTGGGGTTGGGGCGGGGCCACATCATTGATATAGGTGTAGATTTGATAAAACAAAACAACAGTATGATGACATATCTTTGAGAACCTGACCATTCACGCACCTTAGCAACATCTCGAATGATTCTGAAATTGACAGAGTTTGTACGAATGGTCCGTACTGAACATATGCGCGTGAATCTCGTAGTGTGTTAAAATACACGTTTAATGTTTTTTTCGATTTTTTCGTATTGGCGAGTTACAGATACCTAGAACATAGAATTAAAAAAAAATGTATAGCAAGCAATTTATTAGGCTAGTGAATATCGGTATTTGTTTACATGTAAAAGGAGGATGAATGCAATATCCTCACAGTTTGAACTTTTAAGTTTATTACTCAAACTTGATCAATACCGATTTAGACTGTGCCTTTTTCATATTATTAATGATAAGATGAAATAAAGAAACATGTTTAGACATTAGACACCACTGGATTGTTATTCTGTTGGAATATAGCATATATAGAAATACTATTATCGTTATATATTCTGTATTTAAGATTGGATTTGAACAAAACTTTTACAGATTGTAGAGTTCGGGGTCTAGTTGTGCGAGAACGTTAACATGTCTATACGTCATGACGTCTTGACGTCAATGACATCACAATGTTATTTAAATTATTTATTTGTTTTTTCACTAATCGGATTTTGTTAAGTTGTTTTACTATAAAATCAATCAACGCTGACAGTTTTAACAACATGACGTCATCCAAAATGGTCAGTGACGTCATCTAATTTGGAAAGCCCGTGTTTGACCAGGTTCTGATCAAAATCTATTCATGCATAACAAGTGTCAAGCGAGTTTTCATTCATAACATGTGTCATGCTCCAGATTATCAGTTTTCATTCATAACATGTGTCACGCTCCAGATTATCTGAGTTTTCATTCATAATGACAAATGTTGTTTTGATGTTTATTTTCATTTGCATGCATATTTTAAAAAATGTTTTTTATGTCCATTTTCAAAAATGTATTATGGAGTCTATTCATTTTCTCAGTAATATTTGGTGAAATCGGGCAGTGTACTTACAAAAAGATTTAATGTTTTGTTTGTACACTGTCCCGTTTTATTGGGATGACAGTAAGGTAAGGGTGAGGTTTGCTGCAACCTAGAACCTGCTTTAAACTCCCCAGCGGCCTTTTTTACATCTGACCGTTCCAAGACATTAGCGCTATTGTCAACCCGTTTTGTGTTTGTGACGTCATATGCTTTTATTCCTGATTAACATTGCCATTCATGTTTGTCGTTTTGCGTGTTTTTGTGTTTAAGTGTTCTGGGAAATCTGCATTTCCTGTTCGACTTTTATAATTATTTTTAAAACGTGTACGTAGTTTTATATTTGAAAAAACAACAACACTACTTTAAACCATTTTTTAAAGCAGTCTCCCTCCAGTTGTGAAAATAAAACGTATTTTGAAATCGACTAAATCATGAAACTGCACATGGCCGTGGCATTTTAACTTACTTCGTCCAGCTAGGTTCTATTCTGTTTCTTGTTGTTGTTGTTTTTTATCAAAAGTATGGCCACTTTTACCCTTCTATTTACTTATAGTCAATTTCAATTCTTTCTTCCACCTATAAATTTGTATTTTTATTTTTTAGAAAATACTACAGTAAAGTTTATTTTTAATGTGTGGGACAGACATAGGGAAGTTGAATCAACGGGAGTGCGTCTTGTTAAGTTAATTGTTTCTGCAGCAGACGGTGTTTTCTAGGTTACGCCATTGAACTTGGACAAGTTTAAAACCAGTTGCATCAGACTAAACACATCAGAGTTATCTAGTCTTTTTTTTAAAAAAAAAAGGTTTTCCTGTAGGCCTTAGACTATTCAAGCCAGTAGAGTGATACAGGCCCTCTTGTGCATCTTGTTTCCGGAAGACTACTTAATACAGCCACTCTGTGTCGCAGGATGACCCTAGTGGTTGGGACTAACTCAGGAAAGAATCAATGACGGTGAATGCATTTACATAAGTTTAATGCAACTTTTAAAATATGTTAAATATATATATACAATTATCTAAAAAAAAAAAAAAAAGCGAATACACAGATGAAATATGAAAAGAATGTTCTCATGAACGTTTAAGTCGTTCTTAGTATTATTACAAATACTGAATGTGTCGACTGATTATATACGACACTATAGTGTTGTTTAAAGTTATAACAATGTTGATCTATGATCTAGCGCGATAACTGTGATTCGCGAGAGCTCATGAAGATGATGATGCGCGAATCCAATGGGTGATTGTCATCAAATGCCTTCTATAAGGATTGATGACGCGATATGTATGACGATTAACCTCCACTGAGGTTGTGGATGATGTTCCTCTAGTGAGGACTGATAACGGGCCCACCTCGTGTCCCGGGGGTTGTCGCTACTAGAACCTAGCCATGTTGCGCAGGTACGGGGACCGTCTCCACCGCTCTTAACGTTATGCGTGGAAGCTTAACTCCACTCCGGAAGGCTTATATCCAAACCTGGATGGCTTATATCCAACCCTGGATGGCTTATATCCAACCCTGCTCCAAACAAAGCAACTATCAAGCAATCCCGGCCAGAAGTAGAAGACAATGGATTTTATAGAAAACGTTACGTTCAAACCATTATTTCCCCCGTTCAGTCCGTGACATACGTGGCTAATTTCGTAGTATTAAATTCTACACGAAAGGAGTCCTACACAATTTTGCCGTTTAACATGTTTAAGGAGATATACCTATACTTTTACATGCATTAGCACAAAACTAAACTTATTAAACGGCCCCTCTGGCGACCACTTAAAATGTGCACGCTATTACGTGTTACCTGAATATATCATGGATATTGTGAATTTGTTTCAACTCAACAATGGATTAGGGTGTAACTAACAAGTACTTACAAGAGATATGTGCGACCAATACGCTCGTGACATTTTATGACACTCTGTAAATGACATAATTTTAGGAATGGAGGTCATCTTGAGTGACAGCTTGGCCATACAACACAAATCTGTCTATCCATCAGCAATTTCATAAACTATTATTCTAGTCTAGATCTGAAACAGTTTAATGACAATTTATCACAATATTTTATATTAGAATAGATCGACCCTTTTTGATTTTTGTAGGTCACCCAATATCGCTAATTTGGCTAAAACTATGTCAAATTTTGGAAAATTTAATATCTAGCAATCATGCAAATATTCATACAGTCTTTAAGTTTCCTATCAAGCCTAGCATTCTCAGTACTTTCAGTACTTTGATTAAATATTAACACTATACTCAATATTCGTTGTCATTGCGGTTTACTAAAATATTTAAGAATGAGGAAACGTCAAACTGAAAAGAAAATCGGAATGTACAGATCAATGCTACGATTCGGACGTTGTGTAACAACAATATGCCAATATCTGAACAACCTTAAATAGAATGTTGAAATGTCATACGGTACAAATTCCTCAAATTTTGAAATGTGAGTTTTTGTCGGACATTATACATGTTATATGACACAAATTACGATACAAAAATAAAACAGGAAATGCGTCATTCACGGAACGCAGATATGCAAACAAACAAGAATACAAAACAGGCAACAATTACATAGATGACAGAAGCAAAGTGTGCAACGCCACAAACGTAAAAGGTGGACAACAGGGGTACCACATTTTTCTGCGTGTAACGTTTCAATGGATGTGAACACCGGAATCCGAACAATTTTTGCACTTTCGCCGCCAAATGTCAAATGTCGTCTGCTAAAATATTAATTTAAACCTTTCGGTGCTATTATATGGAGAGTATAAAGAGTCGTGGAAAACATTATTACTAAGTTGCTAACAGTGTAAACCCTAATAAGCCTACACATTATATGCAGTATGGTCTGGGTCGTAACTGCTCGTGCACATCGATTTGTTCGTCTGTGTCAGCGAAATGTTAACCAGAATGTTGAGACGAGTCATGCAGTGCAATCCAACTTGGCATTAATTATGTTCTATGTGGTATTCAGCGACACACGTAAGGACAATAGTCTACCCAATCATTTTCAAATCTCTGTGGATATTATTTTCCGCTCTGTGATTATTGAAATGATCTAACCGATAAACAGTTTTGACAGCCGGTTTATATGTTACATTGCTAGCGTCACAAAAATCTGCTTTACAGCAAATTGAAGTATTATATTCAAATAAACGAGGAGAATTTAATAAGTTCTCTTAATGTCTTGTGTGTATAAGCTTTTATGTATCCTCGCTGTGTGGCACTGGGAATTTTGACGAGCTGACCTTGGTTTAAAGTCTCACCCGAAGGACTGGTAAGGTAGGACATACTTTTAAAATATTTCGATATCATCGGTCCTTGCTGGGATTGAACGCACGATCACTGTGTTACTCAGCCGCGAAGCTAACCTTTACACCATGGCGCTATTTCTCTTACTATCAGGTTTTTGTGTCTGATTTATAGTGACTCTTTATTCACATAGAATCAAGCATGTACTAATTACCATGGCAGGTAAAACGGGAAATTACTCCCCATTGTTTTACTACATTATGTTTCGTACTTTAAATTGGATTACTCTGATATAGTTGTTGAAACACAATGCATAATGATCGTTTAATTTAAATCAGCAATATAAAATTTAAGAGTGTGCATTAAGAATTTTGAGAATAGAAATATAAACAAAGTAAAACTCAATATCCCTAATGACATCACGAATAAAGGCAGGTATTTCCATTGTCGTCTAGTGGTAGAGCATTGGACCTATGATCGACAAGTCGTTGGTTCAATCCCCGTCATGACCATATATGTTGTGTCCCTGAGCAGGACCACTTTATTTGCCTTTGCTTAGTACTGTTTATACCCAGGAAGACATCGAGAGTGATTAAAAATTAAAGTTTGTTACAATCGTTGTAAAATAAATTAGTTTAAGCTAAAGGTTTCCAAACAAATATAGCAATATTTTTGAACGCATTCTAAGGGAGATACATCACTAATTTACCTCATTGTTTTAGTACGACAATATTGATTAGTGGGTTCATCGAGGTGTTATTAGACAACCCTTTATAAATCAGTTACAATGGTCCACGACTGTTTAAATTAGACAATAATTCAAGCGGACTAAACCACGTTGGTTAATGTGTTCTCTTTCAACAATACTCATATAACAGTTTAATAGTTAGTACTATATCGTATATAAAAACAATTTGCGTTATACTGTCATTATTACTAATTAATGATTGAAAAATGCAGATATATAAAATAACTAACATTTTAATATGCATCGATCCATGTTGCCAGAAACAGTCTTTCTCATTGTCATATATTGAAAATAAAATAGACATTTAATTAATTACTGTTACTGGTTTCATAACCGCTGCTCCCAACTAAATTACTTTTTTGTTTATTTCGCTTTTCGGTGCATACAATTGTGTTAAATACTGGGACCATACGCCGATGGAAATGTAATAATGACAGTTGAATAGCATGTCCACCGCCATATGCATGCCAACTTCGGGATGGTTAAAATGTATTATTAATTTTATGAAGTTCTGCTCAACTCGGGGCTAGGGGGCGTCAACGGTAGCAAGCATATTATACTACTTTTTGGTCATGAACAGTCACAATCAAACCGAGACTGCAATATTTCGTATTTGTCGTGTTCGGCCTTTTACAAAGGTCCACTCTCATACTGTTTTACTAGATTTCAAACATTCATTTCGTTATTTTGTTGTTTTTGTGTGTATGTGTGTTTATATACAGCACGATAACTTATTCCGAAACATTAAATAGTCGCATTTGATAGTTTATAATCATAATATATAATTACTACACCAATATTACAAACAGTTATGGCAGCTTCAGATGGTAAGTGAAAACCACAATCGTGGCGACCAATCTTGAAATTAGAGCCAATGCCGACGGATATGACAATGACACTAACCAGTCTTGTAACCTAGACTCTATGAATAATATTTAGTATGTAACAACCAATGTTGCCAGTTACAGTCATCATTGCGGCATCAAAGTAAGATAATGACCCTCGACTAAGTCTACAGACAGCCAGCAAGTAATGCACACTTCCGTTTAGACACTGGAAATTCATTCGTGATTGCACATTGAACTAATGCATAAACACTTTTTTTCAGTTGAAATGAGTTATTACTAATATTATTATATCTCTTTGTTTTATATTAGCAGTTGTTAACGTATTCTATAATTCATACGCCCTAATATTTATAGCTGGTCAAGATATTTAGATACATTGTGTTATAAATCTGTTATTGTTCTGCTTCTTGGAGTAAGTTCTCTTCAAAACGTTGATCAAAAGTGGCGCATTTAATGCCGATATGCCTTAAAATACATGTTTGCAGCTTTTATATAATTCCAAGAAATAAAATATACTGTGAGATATGTAAAAAGGTCAGATTTGTAGATGAATCTCACTTCATCAGTATTTGTTCAACTGTATACAAAATAATGAAAACAACACTTTAAAAATATTATTTAATTAGCCCTTACATATACAAATTACACATAATATAACTACTTCATTTATTAGCAATAGTCATTCGCAACCAACTCTTTACTAAATATGAAATAATTCTATATATCGTCATGTACAATAGCAAACGTTTTCAAATTGTAATTGAGAATGGGAAGCTATAAATAAATATATTTTCTGTACTGTTCTGTCTGTCAACGAATAGAAAAGCAAATACGAATGACCATACATTAAACAAGGCATGGTACAATAACGATTGATTTACAATTCTTGCCAATAGCTGGTAGGCGTCTTTGTAGTTTCCAGAAGCGAAGTTAAGTACCAAAAACATGCCAATAGCAGTAAAATTGTCGTAAAAGACTATTACAGTCGAACTGCTAGGATAACCACCAATATAACGGTCGTTCGTTACCCCTGATTTACGGTAGCATTGTATCGGGTTAGTTGTATGGCCATCCCTTAGGCACAGTTTAAGTGCCAAAAAATAGTGAAATTTATTTGTGATGTCTATCAATGTCTTCATAAAGACATTCTACAACAATGCATGCAAATCTTCAACTTTCGGAACGGCCATAACTAATGTTGTGTAAGATCGTGTAATGTCTTACAACTGCATTCATTTGTTACTTTCTGTTGACAAAAATAGCGTCTAATTTCGAAATAAATTTACTTTACAGGGATGCGGAGCTACTGTGCACCAAATGTGACGCAACAGAAAATTACTGTTCCACTACTCATGGCAACTGTGTCTCTCTTGCATAACTATATTTTATCATTATCAATCTCCCGAGGAATGTTCTTTGGTAATATTGACGGGAAAAATAATATCAATATAAGAAATCAAACACAATAATTCGTTTAGTGCAGTGTTATGGCCGTAAAATGTCTCCCGTTGCTACGAATCATTATTGTAACTACTGATTCTTTGGAATCATCGAATATAGTCACTACGACTTTTAAATAGAATACCGCTTAGGCCGGTTCTAGGAATCGTGAGAGGTGATGCATCTTATATACCTCTCACAAACAGACCCAAAGCAACCCAGTCGGCCAATTTTTTCTCTGTTGTGTGTTCGGTGCTTCCGAAGGATCACCATTACAATATCACATCTTTCCTTAGTATTGATGATATATCAAGTCCCGCCCACCAAACGATAAACCTAATTAGCCGTATACTCTTTCTCTTTCTATATAACCTCAAATTTGTAACACACGCTGTGACAATTCTCGACTAATCAGCTTCATACTCTACCAATATAATTTTTCTTTAAATGAGTATTGATTTTACAACTATCGAATCCGTCCAATTTATTACAGAAGGTGTCAGACCATTGAAAATGAGCCCATTGAACAAAATGCAAACTGGGCAAAATTTGGAGATCAGTCACAAGTTCCACGACATTCGTTCGCTTAAATACACTTTAATTCTGTGAAATAAACATATTTGGCTCGCAAACGGTCCCATATCTGCAATAAAACACCGATTCAGTTTTTCAACATTTCACGTCATTCATTCACACTGCGTATTTTGAAATAAACATCTGCCAAAATCAAACCTACATGTCTTCGAGATTGCCTTCAATTTATTTAAAAGGCAAGTATAATAAGAAATTGATTTGTATTCTATGTCATAATTAAGTGCCATTTTATTGCATATTTTTTATTGTTTTCAATATATCTGTTTTTTGTTGTATCGTGATATTTGCATTAGATCTTGTTGTTTTTAATTTTATTTTGTGCAGATGATAACTTTGAGTAAACAAGTAGTCTGTGACGCTGAA
This sequence comes from Cyrtodaria siliqua, assembly GCA_037043455.1. Lineage (NCBI taxonomy): Eukaryota > Metazoa > Mollusca > Bivalvia > Adapedonta > Hiatellidae > Cyrtodaria > Cyrtodaria siliqua. Next base: position 66,928 of record JAWPHD010005554.1, on the reverse strand, counting down.
GTCGATAAACGTCATTAAAGCGGAACGATAGAATCACAAGTTGTTGTATCGGTGTTGGGAACTAAACAAACAATATAAGCATTTGTGGATAATTCTCGGAATTTGGCCAGTGAAATAATTGATGAAAACAGTTGGGTATCAACTGTTGAACAGAGAGAGTTTCACAACTTTTCTCTAATTACAGTACTCTGGGAAATGTTTTAGGAAAACTTAAAATATGTCTGTTTTCAACAAATAACACGAACACATTTTTTTTGATTATTTTTACCGATACAGCAACATGTGCAATAGATGATGTTCAAACACTTGTACAATTCCAGATAAGTAAATCTTATGAGTGTCTGGAACAAAGTTGTTGAAAATGAGTGACCTGCTTATTCGATACATTGCTTATTCGATACATTGATTGAATACTTTCAATTTAAGAACGGCAGTTGAATCAACACCAGGATCAGATGAAACAGAAACAAAACTCCGAATAGGAACACACAATACTGCTAGACTGTGTACTGCCAGACTGTGTCGTGTTATTTGTCTTTGTAATTCAAATTAAGGACCATTTTGTTTTCGTTCAAACTTTATTTAGTGATTTCTTTCAAAACTTGATAACTATACCGTTCATAAATATCATACAATATAATGATCAAATAATAATAATTTAAAAGGATTGCACTGTATACCAGTTTCTATTCTGTAATATTCCAAAAAATAGTTTAATAATCTCATTTGTTATATCCTCCATCCAGACAAATTGCTATATGGTAATTCAGCGTCGTTTGGAATGATAATTCTGCATCGTTGGTGGTTTAATTTGGCGTCTCAGATGTATCGTGAAAATGAACGGATATACGTACAGTAATAACCTAAATTGGGCGCCAAATGGTCATTCTAACTACAGATATTTGCCGATATCGTCCTCAATGTTGTTGCAACAGATGTCTGGAAGAAAATTCAATGTCATAACTGAAAAGTGAGTTAAAGAAAGCAGATAAAAAGAATTTCACCAAACCAAGTGAGTATTTTAATACAATGTTTACATGTATAGAGACGATACAAGCGTCATTATGTGTCAGAGTCGAGTGGCGTATATTAACCTAGCGTATTATTAGAAAGTAAAACGCTCAAATAAATATGAAAGGAGATATTTGAAAATATTTGAACACGATCAACTCAAATAATATTTCTCATTTTGATTGAGACTGTTCATGGGCGGTAGTGAAACAATGCTTGCTACTGTTATCGCCCTCTAGCCCCACGCCCCGGAGGAGGGGATGGAGCAGAACTCAGTATTCAAAGTGTCAATAGTACGAATGTGAAGTTCAGCCATTAGGGAGATGGCATCCATATGACGGTGAACGCGGTAACTTCAGTGTGGTATTGTTATACCAGTTTCTAATAAAGTGCTTTTCAATAAACGAGAAAACAAGGTGCGAAATAAACAAAATGGACTTTAGTTGGGAGCAGAGGTTAAACCAGATTCTAGAGTGCAGGAAACCTCACCCTTACCCTACTGTCATCCCAAAAAACGGGACATTGTAAATAAACGCAATGATCGGTGATGGAGGAGATTAACGTTAAGATATACACCAAACGAAAAAAGAAACGCAACTCGGGAATTTCTTTGATATAATTGCACATTTACTTTCCTGTACAATTCCAGAGAAATCCCAAGATGTTTTATAAAAGAAAAGAAGAGAGAATGTAGCTCGTTAGAGAAAGGACAAATTTGTGCTGTTGCAGACCTTTTAATCAAAAATACACTTTGTAACACAAATTTCAGAAAATAATGTTGAAGTTCCGTTTTGAAAATTGGAACCGTTTCAGTACAGTACCATTCTCAATGTAATGCGATTGCAAAACTTTACATCAACTGTTTGCTCACATGCTTCAGACAAACATGCTTCAGACAAACGCATATCCTATCAACATTGAAACTTTGCAGGAATGAAATTTGGAGTTGTTATGTGTTGTTTTATTATTTTTTTCCGTAAGGAAATGTTTAATACAGCTATGTTCCGTTCGATTAACAGAAGCATATTTTACATACAGTATATAGCGGAAATTCCCGAGTTGCGTCTCCTTAAGTATGTTACATCTTTGCATATTTGTAGTAGCTGAGGTCAAACACAAATATTAAAGGCTTATTCCTGTGTCGGCCAAGTCTCATCAACAAATTTTAGCGGTTTCAGAGAAGATATCATTTTTTTAATATTAACACTATACTCAATATTCGTTGTCATTGCGGTTTATTGAAATATTTAAGAATGAGGAAAAGAAAATCGGAATATACAGATTAAGGCTACGATTCGGACTTTGTGTGACAACAATATTCCAATATCTGGATCTACAGAATCAAACAACTTAAAATAGAATAATGAGATGCCATACATTTTGAAATGTGTGTTTTTTGTCGGACATTATAAGCCACACAAATATGACACACAATTAAAACAAGAAATGCGTCATTCACGGAACTCAGGTATGCAAACAAACAAGAATGCATAACAAAAAACAATTAATTGATGATAGAAGCAAAGTGTGCGACACCACAAACTTAAAAGGATGGACAACAGGGGTACCTCATTTTTTCTGCGTGTAACCTTTCAATGGGTGTCTGAACACCGGAATCCGAACAATTTTTTTTCACTTTCGCCGCCAATTGTCAAATGTCGGCTGCTAAAAATTTAATTCAAACCCCACCGTGCTATTACATAGAGAGTACAAAGAGTTGTGGAAAACATTATTACTAAGTTGCTAACAGTGTAAACCCTAATAAGCCTACACATTATATGCAGTTTGGTCTTGGTTGTAACTGGTCGTACACATCGATGTGTTCGTCTGTGTCAGCGAAATGTTTACCATAACGTTGAGACGAGTAATGCAATGCAGTGCAACTTGGCATTACATCTGTTCTATGTGTTATTCAGCGACAAACGTTAGAACAATAATCTGCCCAATCATTTTCAAATCTCTGTGGATATTATTTTCCGCTCTGTGATTATTGAAATGATCGAACTGATAAACAGTTTTGACAGCCGGTTTATATGTGGCATTGCTAGCATCACAAACATCTTATAATATAAGTTCACTTAGGCCAGAGTTGTTTTTTTTAGTTTTACGGGAGAGCCTACCCTATATTTTGCAATACTGTAATAAAAATAAAAGTCGAAATTGTGACTTTTATTTTATTTTTTCCTCCTGTTCGATCTGCTTCATCTTTTTTTTTAAAAAAAAAGTTGTGCCTATCCTAAAACTTTCACAATAACGTAACATCGCACACTTTTTTTTTGTTGAAAATTTGGATTATGACATAGTATTTACTTTGCAAGGTCGGAAATCGAATTATTAATTTAGTCTCTTTAATATACATGTTTACAAACACAATTTAATGCATACCATTGAACACCATATACCTATTTCACTCTACTAGGCAATGAGTTCATAAACACTTCTTGAGAATATTCTTAGTCTTGACCTATGTCAGGGAAAAATATGTCTATTATTCTTGCAACTATGAAAGATAAACATTCAATAATTTCAAGTTTATATATTACATTTTGTTTCGATTTGAAGTGTGTTTAATAGCAAATTTGTGATAATTTCTGTAAAATACATACTCAAAAATATATTAATTTAACAGTCAACAAACCAATTCTCAAGAGTGGAAGATATTTTTAAGAACTGTTTGTGAATTTGAGATAACATGTAAGCAGTTTTAACATAAAGTGGATGTTGGTTACATTTAACAACTTGAAAAAAAATCAACATAAAAAATGAAGCAATACATTTAATATTAATGTCCCTAGGAAAACTTGTTTTTATATGAAAAAAAAAATCTGGAATTTTCTTTATTTTTTTTTATTTCCTCCTCCTACTGCATTTTTTTCCAAAATATCATGTAAAACTAACTATAGAAAAAACTCTGGCCTTAGTTTCTTGTGTGTATAAGCTTTTGTTTATCCCCGCTCTGGGAATTCTGGCGAGCAGACCTCGGTTTAAAGTCTCACCCGAAGAACTCCTAAGGTAGGAAATACTTTTTAAATATTTCGATATCATCGGTCCTTGCTGGGATTGAACGCATGATCCCTGTGTTACTCAGCCGCGAAGTTAACCTTTACAATATGGCGCTACCTCTCTTACTATCAGTTTCCTGTGTCAGATTTATAGTGACACTTTATTCACATAGAATCAAGCATGTACTAATTATCAAGGCAGGTAAGACGGGAAATTACTCCCCTTTGTTTTACTACATTATGATTTGTACTTTAAATTCGATGACTCTGATATAGTTGTTGAATCACAATGCATAACTATAGTTCATTTTAATCAGAAATATAACATTTTAAGAGTGTGCTTTAACAAGTTTGAGAATAGAAATATAAACAAAGTAAAACTCAATATCCCTAATGACATCACGAATAAAGTCAAAGATTTCCATTGTGGTCTAGTGGTAGAGCGTTGGACCTTTGATCGAAAAGTCGTTGGTTCAATCCCCGTCATGACCATATGTGTTGTATCCCTGAGCAAGACTCGGTATTTGCATTTGCTTAGTACTGTTTCTACCCAGGAAGACATCGAGATTAAAAATTAAAGTTCGTTACAATCGATGTAAAATAAATAAGATTAAACTAAGGTTTCCAAACAAATATACCAGTATCTTTGAGCGCATTCTAAGGGAGATAAATCACTAATTAACCTCATTGTTTTAGTACGACAATATTGATTAGTGGGTTCATCGAGGTGTTATTAGACAACTCTTTATAAATCAGTTACAATGTTCCGCGACTGTTTAAATTAAACAATAATTCAAATGGTCTAAACCACGTTGGTCAATGTGTTCTCTTTCAACAATACTCATATAACAGTTTAACAGTTAGTAATATATGCAAAAACAATTTGCGTTATACTATTATTATTAATAATACTATTGTTATTAATAATTAATGATTGAAAAATGCATATCTCTAGAATAACTAACAGAATGCTGCAAATTTGTAAGAAAATCAAGATACCATGTGTCCCTTTAAATCAACATTTGACGAACATTTTAGTATACATCGATCCATGTTGCCATAAACAGTCTTTCTCATTGTCAGATATTGAAAATAAAATAGACCATTAGTGAATTTAGTCAGTTGACTGTTACTTGTGATGCGCAGGCTTCATAACCGCTGTTCCCAAATACATTCCTTTTTGTTTATTTCGCTCTTCGGGGCATTCAATTTTATTAGATCATGGGACCATACGACGCTGGATATAAGGGAAGAAATAAAAATACAAATATCGCTATATCCATCGCAATATGCTTGCCATCTTCGGGATGGTAAAAATTCTGTTCTGTTCATTTTTATGAATATTGAGTTCTGCTCAACCCGGGGCTAGAAGGCGTGAACGATAGCTAGCATAATCACTACCGCTCATGAACAGTCTCAATCAAACCGAGACTGCAATATTTCGTATGTGTCGTGTTTGGCCGTTTCTAAAGTTCCATTATCATACTCTTGTTTATAGCACAGTGGCGTTGCTTGTGCAGTGTTTCGGCAGTAAAACGTCTCCCCGCGCTTGCAATCAGTACTGTTATTCATTCGATCTTTGGAGATCGCTGAGCCCAATACTTATATTTAGTGACCGCTGGTACATTTTCAATTTCTTTTGTTTTCTTACTTAATTTTCGATTCGGTGGTTCCACTACTCCGGCCGATAAAAGGCTCTGGGTATTGTTTAACCACTCATAGGATATGTTGTCTGCTTTTTAATTTAGTCTTTTGTCTGTTACTTGTGATACGCAGACTTCATAACCGCTGCTCCTAATTAAATTCCTTTTTGTTTATTTCGCTCTTCGGGGCATACAATTTTATTAGATCCTGGGACCATATGCCGCTGGATATAGGGGATGAAATAAAGATACACATATCGCTATATCCACCGCCATATGCTTGCCATCTTCGGGATGGTTAAAATTCTGTACTGTTGATTTTTATGAATATTGAGTTCTGCTCAACCCGGGGCTAGAGGGCGTGAGCGGTAGATAGCATATTTCACTACCGCTCATGAACAGTCTCCATCAAACCGAGACTGCAAAATTTTGTATGTGTCGTGTCCGGCCGTTTCCAAAGGTCCATTATCATACTCTTTTGTAATCTAGACTCTATGAATAATATTTATTATGTAACAACCAATGTTGCCAGTTACAGTCAGCATTGCGACATCAGCGTAAGATAATGCCCCTCGACTCAGTCTGTAGATACCCAGCAAATAATGCACTCTTCCGTTTAGACACTGAAATATCGTTCGTGCTTGCACATTGCATTTCGCTAGTTATTGGATGCATAAATACTTTTTTTTTCAGTTGAAATGAGTTATTACTAATAGTATTATATATCTTTGATTTGTACTTGCTGTTGTTAACGTATTCTATAATACTTATATACATTGTGTTATAAATATGTTATTGTTCTGCTTCTGTGAGTAAGTTCTCTACAAAACGTTGATCAATATCTGCGCATTAAATGCAGATATGCTTTAAAATACATGTTTGCCGCTATACCGTTATATAATTCCAAAAAATAAGATATACTGTGAGATATGTTAAAAGGTCATATTTGAATATGAATCTCACTCCATCAGTATTTGTTCAACTGTATACAAAATAACGAAAACAACACTTTAATCGTATTATTTTACTAGCCCTTACATGTACAAATTACACATATTAATATAACTACTTTATGTTTTAGCAATTGTCGTTCGCAACTCTTTACTAAATATGAATTAATTCTATATATCGTCATAAACAATAGCAAACGTTTTTAAATTGTAATTGAGAATGGGAAGCTGTAAATAAATATATTTTCTGTACTGTTCTGTCAACTAAAGTTTAAGTGCCAAAAATAGTGAAAGTTATTTCTGGTGTATATCAATGTCTTCATAAAGACTTTCTACAACAATGCATGCAAATCCTTCACTTTCGGAACGGCCATATTTAATGTTGTGTAAGATCTTGTTGCCCCTTTTAATGCTAATGTCTAACAATTGCATTCATTTAATACTTTCTGTTGACACAAATAGCGTCTAATTTCGAAATAAATTTACCTTACTACTGTGCACCAACATTAAATGTGTCTTAATAGAAAAAAACGGAATTAGTCGCCTAAAAGAAACGGATCAAGTTTGTACATTATCATTTATCCTCAGAATTATTTCACATTTTCTGCTCCACAACGGACAGATTTCACGTTCTTATCGAAAGTCGCGGACATCGAACCTTGATTATCCGATGGACCTCTGTGGTTCTGCGCATGCTCAGCTGCCTGTTCGATTTGTACATCTAGATTCTGTAATAAATTGGACGGATTCGATAGTTGTAAAATCAATACTCATTTGAAGGAAATGTATATCGGTAGAGTATAAAGCTGAAAGGCGAGAATTGTCACAGCGTGTGTTGCAAATTTGAAGTTGAAGTTGTATAATGGCAGTAGAACGAGCAAATGGCTAATTAGTTGTATCGTCTGGTGGGCGGGACTTGATATATCATCAAAACTAAGTAACGATGTAATATTGTAATGTTGATCCTTCGGAAGCACCGAACACAAACTAGAAAAGAAAGTAGCCGACTGGGTTGCACTGGGTCTGTTTGTGAGAGGTATATAAGATGTAACACCTCTCACGATTCCTAGCACCGGCCTATAGTAAGCGGTATTCTGTTTAAAAGTCGTAGTGACTGTACTCGATGATCATAAAGAATTAGTAAAAACAATAATGATTCGAAGTGAAGGAAGACATTTTACGGCCATACAACTGCACTAAACGCATTTTTATGTGAGATTGCTTATATTTAGAATATGTTTACATATTGGTCAGACGATGTGCAATGACGCGATTACAAGTTGCGAAAAATTGTTATGTTTTATAATGGTGGCTGTTTTCAGACACTCTCTTGTTTTATAAACAGCAACGAGTATTTCATGTAATCACGTTTATTTATTTTAGTTTTCGATTGTTGGTCGTAATCATATATTTTGTACGTAATTTTGATATCGATATTTGATTTCTATTGAAATTGAACAAACTTTAAATTTTAAAAAAAGGAGCTATATTTAGACTTTGAAAATCATAAAAACATATATTACATAAAAGAAAATAACCCAATATATGTTTGTCAATACCATATGTAAAATATCCAATACCATCTGGTGCACCATATAAACCCCATAGTTGGCCCTTTCGCCATTGATCGTTTGTTTGGTCGACTGCGTTCTGTGAATGCTGCATTTCACTTTTTCATCTTCTTAATATGAAAATGTTTGGTCTGGACAACTCAATGACTCGGCTGAATTTTGTTATTAAATCACAGTAATTCAAATGGAGGTTTATGTTGCTTATACTTGTACAAACATATAAATAAAGGTGTAACTTCGTTACAAAATAAAATAATATTTGACCCTTTACTCATCATATAAATAAATTGTAATGATTTACTCAGATAATTACAAAAGAGGCCCACCAGGGCCTGATGACACTCTATAGGCTTCAAGACTTTTATAACAATAGACGAAGTGAGTTTAGCTGTGTTCTGTTGCAAGGAATGGTTTTCTAAAAGTTTTGTATTAAATAGTATTATTCATTCTTTTTGTGGTCTTGTGTGTGTTATGAAAGCGGATCTGTGCTGACCCTTTCAAAGTATGCGACTTGTGGGCAAACTTCAAATTATCTTGCCAACTTCACAAACCATGCAGGAGGTATCATGAAAGGAAAACTATGCATGGCAGGGTGTGACACTATCCCTAAACTTTCCAGAGGCAAACAAATACAACATGCCTTCAGAAATGTCTCGAAAAAATCCTGACAAACAAAAGTATATTCATTGCAAAATTGATAGAGACTACTAGTTAAAACAAATAATGAGAAACATATCTGACAAAGGTTACATTTGGTTCAAGGTTTTGAAGTGCAATAGAACTAAAAGAACTAACCTGGGACAACATTACCAATTAGTAGTAAGGTTAGCCAAGCAGACGGAAACCTGAAGAGAATTTCACCAACATATCAACACAGTGTTCTTGTTAATTTAATAATTAAGCTTTATATATGCGGATATTATGTGCTGGAAATCATATTCAGTTACCAATTACAACAAGAAGACACCATGTTATTCTCCAATTCACTCTCTGTAATTAAAACAAATATAATAAAAAACGTCTAAAATTACCTATCGATGAGACGCTTGTATTTCAATGCCAATTATGTCATCATTCGTCTGGGTCTTTGTGTCTCAACTTATTCGTTTTTCTAGAGCTTATTCTCGAGTTAACATTGTTAAGGATTTCAGTATTCGTAATCTTTGTATAACTAAAAAGCTACTCCATCAGGGTTATCCGTTACCATAAACTTCGTAAACATTATACAAAATATTATTATCGTAACCCTGATCTTCTTTCCAAATATAAAGGTAATTTAAGAACTCTTCTGCGACAAGACTATTACAACCTGACTTCTATGGTGACGTGATTTACAAACTTCGTAAGATCCTTGATCATGATCACTTTCATTCTATCTTTGTTAAACTTGTTAAAAGGTTTATCAAAAGAGGTTTTGACCCTATCATTTTGCAACGCACTGCATGCTTGGTGGTGGATCAATTTACAGCTTGCCACTATGTTTTCCTCTTTAATTGTGCGATGCGGACAGGCTATGATGACGTCTGCCTAAAAGGACGGTGACGTTTGATGTATGTCTGCAACATTGTCTTGTCGTGCCCTCCATGGTTTGTTCTCTTGTTGCTCTGGCTTCTGCCAAGTCATTGAGTACCTTCTTTTTGGCTATCTAGACTAATGTATTTTGTATTTATATATAAACGAGCATCTTTGTGTTTTACTTATATTGCCTATTAATGCTGCCTTGTTGGTTAGAGAATAGTTCATGGCTTAATTTTTTTTTATTTACACTGTCCCGTTTTATTGGGATGGCAGTAGGGTAAGTGTGAGGTTTGGTGCGCCCTAGAGCCTGGTTTAAACCCCCAACGGCCTATTTTGCCACTAACCGTTCCAAGGCGGTAGCTCTATTGTCAACCCTTTTGTGTTTGTGATGTCTTATTTGACCTTTTATTCATCTTTAAAGTTGTTCGTTGTTTCTTTGTGTGTTTGTGGTTGACTGTCGTCTTTGAATGCTACTTTTCTTATTCGGTTTGTATATCTATATTTACAATAATTACATGTTATTAAGACTGTGACTAAAACACCACTGGAATACTGGAAGTATTTATTTATACTTTTACCAAAACCAACAAAAACACAAACAGACATTTAAATATAACAATATTCACAAATAAATGCCATATACAAACAGTAATCAAAAACATACCTGGATATTTCTATAAAAAAGGTTTTTATTAAATGAAATAGCTATTACTGCATAGTGACTGAATCAAGTACGAGTTGTTGTTTCATTTTGATTAAAATATAGAAGCGTAATATATTTTAACCAAACCTTTTTTAAAAAAATAATCAAGATATTCGTATAACCGTTATTACTTATTCAGTGTAACTGTTTTTCGAATAGATCCACGCTTTCATTTATGTCAACAATCTGGCTGAGTTTTTAAAAAGATAACAAATGGATGCAGTAGTGAATACAACAAGTTCACGAAGGACAGGCACCGCACGATGGACGATGAATATCCATCATGCAAGCTGTATTGGCCTTTTGTCAATAGAACTCAAAACAAGCCGAGTCGGTGGGCTTTTAATACCAGGCATGTTTATTTCATTAAGCAGTACATGGTCCCGCTTTAATTGCATTAAGCGATGGAAAGCTTATATTAGCAGGATTTCAACAATAAAACACGTTTAAAAACTTTTTTTATTAAAAAAAAAATGCGATAGGCTGTTTCAAATTACCTACTTATTCTTTAATTTTACAATATGCAATCTTGTTAAGCCGAAATTAAGGTTTTATTTCATACCCCAGCAAACCCCGTTTTCGCTTCTTGGAGAAGGGTTTAGATGGGGTGTGAAAGTTAATACTCGGACCAAGTAATGGAATAATTTCATCGGATGGATTACGGAGCCTAGTTCAGTGTATATGCATATTGGATATGAAACTAAAACAATATGATGGTTTTATTCGTAATTCGATTGACACCCACATTTCTTCGAGATTGCCTCCATTTCACTTAAAAGGCAAGTATAATAGGAAATTGATTTGTATTTTAAGTTGTAATTTACCATACATATTAAGGTCCATTTTATTGTATGTTTTTTTATCGTTTTCAATATATGTTTCTTTCGTTGTATTGTGATATTTGCATTAGATCTTCTTTCTTGTCTTTCATTTTATTTTGTGCAGATGATAACTTTGCTTGTGGAAACGAGTAGTCTGTGACGCTGAAGTCAGTAAATGTCATTAAAATGGAACGATAAAAAGTATACACTACATGAAGTACATACAAAAAAAGCAGTAGTAACAAAGCTTACCCTCGTAATGGTATTACTAAAAAGTCATTGACACAACTTCTTCCATTGTTTAAAAGTGTGTACAGCAAGTGACGTACTATTAAATTCCTGATAAGAAAATCTTACGACTGTCTGCAAAAATTTTGTCCATAACCACGGAGAATGTCTTGAAAATGCTTTATTCGATAAATTGACTGAATACTTTCAACTCAAGAACGGCAGTTTGAATCAACACCAGGATGAGAAGAAACAGAAACATAACTCTGAATACGATCACACAGTACTGGCAAACTCTGTACTGCCAGACTGTGTCGTGTTATTTGTCTTTGTAATTCAAACTAAGGAGGACCTTTTAAAAAAAAATCAAACTTCATGTAGTGATTTCTTTCAAAACTTGATAATTATATCATTCATAAATATCATACGACACAATGATAATATATGAATATTAATGTCATATCAAATAAAGAGTGCAGTGAATATCCGTTTCTATTTTTTAATATTCCAAGAAATAGTTTTATATTCACATTTATTATATCCTCCATCCAGACAAATTATATGTGGTAATTCCTCGTCGTTGAGAATGATAATTCGGCACCGTTGGTGATTTAATTTGGCATCTAAGATATATCGTGAAAATGAACGGATATACGTAAGTAATAACCTAAATTGGGCGCTAAATGGTCATTCTAACTACAGTTATTTGCCGATATCGTCCTCATTGCCGTTGCAAGAGTGGTCTGGAAGGAAGTACAATGTCATAATTCATAAAGTGAGTTAGAGACAGCAGATCCAAATGAATTCGCAAACCAAGTGGGTATTTGAATACAATGTTTACATGTATATAGGCGATACAAATTTCATTATATGTCGGAGTCGAATAGCGTATATTAACTTAGGGTATTAGTAGAAAATAAAACACACAAATGAGTATGAAAGGAGATATTAGAAAATCGACGAACACGATAAACACAAAATCTATTGCAGTCTCGTTTTGATTGATACTGTTCATGAGCGGTAGTGAAACAATGCTTGCTACCGTTAACGCTCTCTAGCCCTGGGTTGGAGCAGAACTCAGTATTTAAAATGTCAATATTGAAACAGAAATGTGAGCGATCCCGAAGATGGTATGCATATTACGGTGAATATGGACCTTCAACGTGGTATTTTCTAACAATTTCATGGCCAGCAATGACTTATGGTCATGGTCAAAATGCATTTCCTCAAACGAGAATACAATGGTCGATATAAACAAAATACAATTTAGTGGGTTACAGAGGTTTTGAATCCTGAGCATTATAAGTAACAGTAGATAGACTAAATTAAAAAGCAGACAACATATCCTTAGGGTGAGTAAACCATACTCAGAACCTTTAAAACCTGGAATAAGGGAACTAACTATTCGAAATTAAAGTAAGAAAACATTAGTATTTGCGAATGCACCAGTGACACTTATCTTCAAAGGGTGTAATGAATATCAGTTCGTTCTGATATGAATTCGCTCGTGGGCTATCGGTGAAACCTATAATGAATATCAGTTTGTTCTGATATGAATTTGCTCGTGGGCTATCGGTATAACCTATTATTAATAGGCTTGTATGCAAAGCTTATATTAGTTAAATATATTGACCATGTTGACTGTCATGAGATCAAAAATGCGAAGTAGAAAAAACAACATATTGAAGTCAAACATGTGGGTAGACAGTTTACTTCTGAAATAATATTTAACTCAATATTTCGTTTTATTTTTACATCTGGAGGTACGCGGCTTTAGAAAAATGGTTTTAAAGGAGTTTTTAAAATAGCCAGCCCAGTCTACATTTTAAATCTCGCACTGATTGATTTTGGGGGAGATTTCATTTAAATATATTACATCTTTGCATATTTTGTAGCTGCGGCCATCTAGGAAGACGGATGCGACGTTAATCACAAATATTAAAGCATTATTCCTATGTCGGCCACGTCTCATAAACAACTTTGAGAGAAAACTTTGGCTTTAGAAAATATATCATTTTTAAATATAACACTATGCACAATATTCGTCGTCGTTGCAGCTTACCGAACATATTTAAAAATGACGAAAAGGCAAACTGGAATGAAAATCAGAATGTACGGATTATTGCTACGAAATTCAAACGTTTTGTAACAACATAATGCCAATATCTGTGATCTACAGCGGATTCGAACTTCATGTATATTAACCAGAATGTTGAGATGCAATTGTGTAAAGGCGAGTCATATCATTCTTTTTCGTTGAAAAGCAAAATACCACTTATCTGTTCTGTGTGATCCTAAAACGGATATAAGAGCACCGGTATCAAACTATGTTAACCAGAATGTAGAGAACCAATTGTATTGATGAGGGAGGGGTCATACGGTACAGTTTTCTAAAATTCAGAAATGTGTGTTTTTGTCGGACATTAAATGCCACAAAGATACGATACAAAAATAAAACAGGAAATGTGTCATTCATGGAACTCAGATATACAACAATCACGCATTCAAAACAACAATTAAATAGATGATAGAAGCAAAGTGTCCGACATCACAAAGGTAAAAGGGTAGACAACAGGGGTGCCATCTTTTTTTCTGCGTGTAACCTTTCAGTGGATGCATGAACATCAGAATCCGAACAATGTTAGCCCTTTGGCCGCCAAATGTCAAAGGTCGTCTGCTAAAATATTAATTCAAACCTTCTGGTGCTATTATATATAGAGTATAAAGAGTCATGGAAAACATTATTACTAAGTTGCTAACAGTGTAAACCCTAATAAGCCTACACATTATATGCAGTTTGGTCTGGGTCGTAACTGGTCGTACACATCGATGTGTTCGTCTGTGTCAGCAAAATGTTAACACGATTGTTGAGACGAGTCATGCAGTTCAGTGCAACTCGGCATTAATTCTGTTCTATGTGTTATTTAGCGAAACACGTAAGGACAATAGTCTGTCCGATCATTTTCAAATCTCTATGGACATTATTTTCCCCTCTGTGATTATTGAAATGATGGAACCGATAAACAGTTTTGACATCCGCTTTATATGTTGCATTGCTAGCGTCACCAAAGTCTGTATGATCTTTGTTTTCTCAGCCAACAAAGATGTGGGAATTGTTTCAGTATTATTTGATTCACATTTTTTCTTCCAGAAACGATGTAGACGTACAAATAACGTCATTATTCATACTTAAAAGCAACAAATACAAGCAAATCTAAAAAGTAGCCGATTCGGTTCAAATGAGTCTATTTATGAGAGTTAATAGCAGGTGCTATACCAATCACGCCTTCTAGCACCAGCTAAAACGGTAACCAACTTTAAAGCCACAAAGGTTGGGCTCTAAATCCCAAAAGAGCAGAAATGATACACTAATGTTTATCGTGGATAGTCTGGGTTGAATTGCATTGAATTGGGGTTTTGGCGCACCAATACAGAACAGATTAAATGACGCTTACAGGAATGAATAGTTCAGACACAAACTCATTTACATCGAGATACAAAATATGCAGAATGGTCCTAGAACCTTCTTAAATGCAGAGCCGCATTTTTTGCTGGAGCCACGATCATTGATTTCTGCCACATATATTCTTAAAACTTGAAACAGTAAAGGGATGATGATGAAGACCTGTAATGAATATAACAAAAACTGGCAAAATGAACATGAATTCGTAGGGAGTTGGGATCTCGTTTCATATGACATAGGAATCATGGTTTGATCACAATTAACTTTACTTAACCATCATGCTCCTGACATAACCGACTTGGACTTTATATATTTCCCCTTATTTAGTGGTCTTGAAACAAAGCAAAGGTCAATGACTTCAAACGAACGAGCATGTTGCTCGACAGAAATCATATTATTTTTAAGAAAGATCATTTACAAGAGATAAATGATAGATATCCTTATCATACTACACTACAACAGTAACAGTCATTTTTATATTAAATGGTATTTTAGTCATTAACCAAATCGCGAATGTATGTACTTGGCACTGACTAGTAACAGCAAAGATTGATATGAATACGAAAATATCAATAAGAAATTGGACTGGTATCACCGACAGAGAACAAGTGGTGACAGTGGTTTGGGGGACGCATATGTGAATGACTAGTTTTGTTTGTTTGTTTGTTTGTTTGTTTGTTTGTTTGTTTGTTTGAATGGTGTTTTACGTCATTTTTAGAACATGTTACGCCGTATATGAGTCATTTTATTTTTGTGGTAGAGACAGACCACCACATTGTTCATCGGTAGACGAAAACTGTATACATACAGCCATAGAAATAGACCACCACATTGTTGTTCATGGGTAAACGTAAAACTGTATACATACAGCCATAGAAACAGACCACCACATTGTTGTTCATGGGTAAACGAAAACTGTATACATACAGCCATAGAAACAGACCACCATATTGTTGTTCATGGGTAAACGAAAACTGTATACATACAGCCATAGAAACAAACCACCACATTGTTCATGGGTAAACGAAAACTGTATACATACAGCCATAGAGACAGACCACCACATTGTTTATGGGTATACGAATACTGTATACATACAGCCATAGAGGCAGACCACCACATTGCTCATGGGTAAACGAAAACTGTATACATACAGCCATAGAAACAGACCTCCACATTGTTCATGGGTATACGAATACTGTATACAAACAGCCATAGAGACTTGTTCACGAATGCTGTATACCTACAGCCATAGAGACAGACCATCACCTTGTTCATGGGTATACGAATACTGTATACATAGAGCCATAGAGACAGACCACCACATTGTTCATGGGTGTACGAATACTGTATACATACAGCCATAGAGACAGACCACCACATTGTTCATGGGTAAACGAATACTGTATACATACAGCCATAGAGACAGACCACCACATTGTTCATGGGTATACAGAAACTGTATACATACAGCCATAGAGACAGACCACCACATTGCTCATGGGTAAACGAATACTGTATACATACAGCGATAGAGACAGACCACCACATTGCTCATGGGTAAACGAATACTGTATACATACAGCCATAGAGACAGACCACCACATTGTTCATGGGTATACGAAAACTGTATACATACAGCCATAGAGACAGACCACCACATTGTTCATGGGTAAACGAATACTGTATACATACAGCCATAGAGACAGACCACCACATTGCTCATGGGTAAACGAATACTGTATACATACAGCCATAGAGACAGACCACCACATTGTTCATGGGTAAACGAATACTGTATACATACAGCCATAGAGGCAGACCACCACATTGTTCATGGGTATACAAATACTGTATACATACAGCCATAGAGACAGACCACCACATTGTTGGTATATGAATACTGTATACATACAGCCATAGAGACAGACCACCACCTTGTTCATGGGTATACGAATACTGTATACATACAGCCATAGAGACAGACCACCACCTTGTACAGGGGTATACGAATACTGTATACATATAGCCATAGAGACAGATCACCACCTTGTTCATGGGTATACGAATACTGTATACATACAGCCATAGAGACAGACCACCACCTTGTTCATGGGTATACTAATACTGTATACATACAGCCATACAGACAGACCACCACCTTGTTCATGGGTATACGAATACTGTATACATACAGCCATAGAGACGGACCACCACATTGTTCATTGGTATACGAATACTGTATACATACAGCCATAGAGACGGCCCACCACCTTGTTCATGGGTATACGAATACTGTATACATACAGCCATAGAGACAGACCACCACCTTGTTTGTGGGTATACGAATACTGTATACATACAGCCATAGAGACAGACCACAACATTGTTCGTGGGTATACGAATACTGCATACATTCAGCCATAGAGACAGACCACCACCTTGTTCGTGGGTATACGAAAACTGTATACATACAGCCATAGAGACAGACCATCACCTTGTTCATGGGTATACGAATACTGTATACATACAGTCATAGAGACAGACCACCACCTTGTTCATGGGTATACGAATACTGTATACATACAGCCATAGAGACAGACCACCACATTGTTCATGGGTATACGAATACTGTATACATACAGCCATAGAGACAGACCATCACATTCTTCATGGGTATACGAATACTGTATACATACAGCCATAGAGACAGACCATCACATTCTTCATGGGTATACGATTACTGTATACATACAGCCATAGAGACAGACCACCACATTGTTCATGGGTAAACGAATACTGTATACATACGGCCATAGGGACAGACCACCACCTTGTTCGTGGGTATAGGAAAACTGTATACATACAGCCATAGAGACAGACCACCACATTGTTCATGGGTATACGAATACTGTATACATACAGCCATAGAAACAGACCACCACCTTGTTCATGGGTATACGAATACTGTATACATACAGCCATAGAGACAGACCACCACCTTGTTCACGAATGCTGTATACCTACAGCCATAGAGACAGACCATCACATTGTTCATGGGTAAACGAATACTGTATACATACAGCCATAGAGACAGACCACCACATTGTTAATTGGTATACAAAAACTGTATACATACAGCCATAGAGACAGACCACCACAGTGCTCATGGGTAAACGAATACTGTATACATACAGCGATAGAGACAGACCACCACATTGCTCATGGGTAAACGAATACTGTATACATACAGCCATAGAGACAGACCACCACATTGCTCATGGGTATACGAAAACTGTATACATACAGCCATAGAGACAGACCACCACATTGTTCATGGGTAAACGAATACTGTATACATACAGCCATAGAGACATCCCACCACATTGCTCATGGGTAAACGAATACTGTATACATACAGCCATAGAGACAGACCTCCACATTGTTCATGGGTAAACGAATACTGTATACATACAGCCATAGAGAGAGACCACCACATTGTTCACGGGTATACGAATACTGTATACATACAGCCGTAGAGACAGACCACCACATTGTTCATGGGTATACGAATACTGTATACATACAGCCATAGAGGCAGACCACCACCTTGTTCATGGGTATACGAATACTGTATACATACAGCCATAGAGACAGACCACCACATTGTTCATGGGTATAGGAATACTGTATACATACAGCCATAGAGACAGACCACCACATTCTTAATGGGTATACGAATACTGTATACATACAGCCATAGAGACAGACCACCACCTTGTTCATGGGTATACGAATACTGTATACCTACAGCCATAGAGACAGACCACCACCTTGTACAGGGGTATACGAATACTGTATACATATAACCATAGAGACAGATCACCACCTTGTTCATGGGTATACGAATACTGTATACATACAGCCATAGAGACAGACCACCACCTTGTTCATGGGTATACTAATACTGTATACATACAGCCATACAGACAGACCACCACCTTGTTCATGGGTATACGAATACTGTATACATACAGCCATAGAGACGGACCACCACATTGTTCATGGGTATACGAATACTGTATACATAGAGCCATAGAGACGGACCACCACCTTGTTCATGGGTATACGAATACTGTATACATACAGCCATAGAGGCAGACCACCACCTTGTTCGTGGGTATACGAATACTGTATACATACAGCCATAGAGACAGACCACAACATTGTTCGTGGGTATACGAATACTGCATACATTCAGCCATAGAGACAGACCACCACCTTGTTCGTGGGTATACGAAAACAGTATACATACAGCCATAGAGACAGACCATCACCTTGTTCATGGGTATACGAATACTGTATACATACAGCCATAGAGACAGACCATCACCTTGTTCATGGGTATACGAATACTGTATACATACAGCCATAGAGACGGACAACCAGCTTGTTCATGGGTATACGAATACTGTATACATACAGCCATAGAGACAGACCACGACATTGTTCATGGGTATACGAATACTGTATACATGCAGCCATAGAGACAGACCACCACATTGTTCATGGGTATACGAATACTGTATACATACAGCCATAGAGACAGACCACCACATTGTTCATGGGTATACGAATACTGTATACATACAGCCATAGAGACAGACCACCACATTGTTCATGGGTATACGAATACTGTATACATACAGCCATAGGGACAGACCACCACCTTGTTCATGGGTATACGAATACTGTATACATACAGCCATAGAGACAGACCACAACCTTGTTCATGGGTATACGAATACTGTATACATACAGCCATAGAGACAGACCACAACCTTGTTCATGGGTATACGAATACTGTATACATACAGCCATAGAGACAGACCACCACCTTGTTCATGGGTATACGAATACTGTATACATACAGCCATAGAGACAGACCACCACATTGTTCGTGGGTATACGAAAACTGTATTCATACAGCCATAGATGCAGACCACCACATTGTTCGTGGGTATACGAATACTGTATACATACAGCCATAGAGACAGACCACCACCTTGTTCATGGGTATACGAATACTGTATACGTACAGCCATAGAGACAGACCACCACATTGTTCATTGGTATACGAATACTGTATACGTACAGCCATAGAGACAGACCACCACATTCTTCATGGGTATACGAATACTGTATACACACAGCCATAGAGACAGACCACCACATTGTTCATGGGTATACGAATACTATATACATATAGCCATAGAGACAGACCACCACATTGTTCATGGGTATACGACTACTGTATTCATACAGCCATGGAGACAGACCACCACCTTGTTCATGGGTATACAAATACTGTATACACATAGCCATGGAGACAGACCATCACCTTGTTCATGGGTATACGAATACTGTATACGTACAGCCATAGAGACAGACCACGACATTCTTCATGAGTATACGAATACTGTATACATACAGCCATAGAGACAGACCACCACATTCTTCACGGGTATACGAATACTGTATACATACAGCCATAGAGACAGACCACCACCTTGTTCATGGGTATACGAATACTGTATACATACAGCCATAGAGACAGACCACCACCTTGTTCGTGGGTATACGAAAACTGTATTCATACAGCCATAGATGCAGACCACCACATTGTTCGTGGGTATACGAATACTGTATACATACAGCCATAGAGACAGACCACCACCTTGTTCATGGGTATACGAATACTGTATACATACAGCGATAGAGACAGACCACCACATTCTTCATGGGTATACGAATACTGTATACATACAGCCATAGAGACAGACCACCATATTGTTCATGGGTATACGAATACTGCATACGTACAACCATAGGGACAGACCACCACGTTGTTCATGGGTATACGAATACTGCATACATACAGCCATAGAGACAGACCACCACATTGTTCATGGGTATACGAATACTGTATACATACAGCGATAGAGACAGACCACCACATTCTTCATAGGTATACGAATACTGTATACATACAGCCATAGAGACAGACCACCACATTGTTCATGGGTATACGAATACTGTATACATACAGCCATGGAGACGGACCACCACCTTGTTCATGGGTATACGAATACTGTATACATACAGCCATAGAGACAGACCACCACATTGTTCATGGGTATACGAATACTGTATACATACAGCCATAGGGACAGACCACCACATTGATCATGGGTATACGAATACTGTATACATACAGCCATAGGGACAGACCACCACATCGTTCATGGGTATACGGATACTGTATACATACAGCCATAGAGACAGACCACCACCTTGTTCATGGGTATACGAATACTGTATACATACAGCTATAGAGACAGACCACCACCTTGTTCATTGGTATACGAATACTGTATAGATACAGCCATAGAGACAGACCACCACCTTGTTCATGGGTATACGAATACTGTATAGATACAGCTATAGAGACAGACAACCACATTGTTCATGGGTATACGAATACTGTATACCTACAGCCATAGAGACAGACCAACACATTGTTCATGGGTATACGAATACTGTATAGATACAGCCATAGAGACAGACCACAACCTTGTTCATGGGTATACGAATACTGCATACATACAGCCATAGAGACAGACCTCCACATTGTTCATGGGTATACCAATACTGTATACCTACAGCCATAGAGACAGGCCATCACCTTGTACATGGGTATACGAATACTGTATACCTACAGCCATAGAGACAGACCACCACATTGTTCATGTGTATACGAATACTGTATACCTACAGCCATAGAGACAGTCCACCACATTAATCATGGGTATACGAATACTGTATACATACAGCCATAGAGACAGACCACTACCTTGTTCATGGGTATACGAATACTGTATACATACAGCCATAGAGACAGACCAACACCTTGTTCATGGGTATACGAGTACTGTATAGATACAACCATAGAGACAGACCACCACCTTGTTCGTGGGTATACAAATACTGTATACATACATCCATAGAGACGGACTACCACATTGTTCATGGGTATACGAATATTGTATACATACAGCCATAGAGACAGACCACCACATTGTTTATGGGTATACGAATACTGTATACATACAGCCATAGAGACAGACCACCACCTTGTTCATGGGTATACGAATACTGTATACATACAGCCATAGAGACAGACCACCACCTTGTTCATGGGTATACGAATACTGTATACATACAGCCATAGAGACAGACCACCACCTTGTTCATGGGTATACGAATACTGTATACATACAGCCATAGAGACAGACCACCACATTGTTCATGGGTATACGAATACTGTATACATACAGCCATAGAGACAGACCACCACATTGTTCAAAGGTATACGAATACTGTATACATACAGCCATAGAGACAGACCACTACCTTGTTCATGGGTATACGAATACTGTATACATACAGCCATGGAGACAGACCATCACCTTGTTCATGGGTATACGAATACTGTATACATACAGCCATAGAGACAGACCATCACATTCTTCATGGGTATACGAATACTGTATACATACAGCCATAGAGACAGACCATCACATTCTTCATGGGTATACCATTACTGTATACATACAGCCATAGAGACAGACCACCACATTGTTCATGGGTAAACGAATACTGTATACATACAGCCATAGGGACAGACCACCACCTTGTTCATGGGTATACGAAAACTGTATACATACAGCCATAGAGACAGACCACCACATTGTTCATGGGTATACGAATACTGTATACATACAGCCATAGAGACAGACCACCATCTTGTTCATGGGTATACGAATACTGTATACATACAGTCATAGAGACAGACCACCACCTTGTTCATGGGTATACGAATACTGTATACATACAGCCATAGAGACAAACCACCACCTCGTCATGGGCATACGAATACTGTATACATACAGCCATAGAGACAGACCACCACCTTGTTCATGGGTATACGAATACTGTATACATACAGACATAGAGACAGACCACCACCTTGTTCATGGGTATACGAATACTGTATAGATACCGCCATAGAGACAGACCACCACATTGTTCATGGGTATATAAATACTGTATACATACAGCCATAGAGACAGACCACCACATTGTTCATGGGTATACGAATACTGTATACCTACAGCCATAGAGACAGACCACCACATCGTTCATGGGTATACGAATACTGTATAGATACAGCCATAGAGACAGACCACCACCTTGTTCATGGGTATACGAATACTGTATACATACAGCCATAGAGACAGACCTCCACATTGTTCATGGGTATACGAATACTGTATACCTACAGCCATATAGAGACAGACCATCACCTTGTTCATGGGTATACGAATACTGTATACCTACAGCCATAGAGACAGACCACCACATTGTTCATGGGTATACGAATACTGTATACATACAGCCATAGAGACAGACCACCACCTTGTTCATGGGTATACGAATACTGTAAACATACAGCCGTAGAGACAGACCACCACCTTGTTCATGGGTATACGAATACTATATACATACAGCCATAGAGACAGACCACCACATTGTTCATGGGTATACGAATACTGTATACATACAGCCATAGAGACAGACCACCACCTTGTTCATGGGTATACGAATACTATATACATACAGCCATAGAGACAGACCACCACATTGTTCATGGGTATACGAATACTGTATACATACAGCCATAGAGACAGACCACCACATTGTTCATGAGTATACGAATACTGTATACCTTCAGCCATAGAGACAGACCACCACATTGTTCATGGGTATACGAATACTGTATACCTACAGCCATAGAGACAGACCACAACCTTGTTCATGGGTATACGAATACTGTATACATACAGCCATAGAGACAGACCACCACATTGTTCATGGGTATACGAATACTGTATACATACAGCCATAGAGACAGACCACCACATTGTTCATGGGTATACGAATACTGTATACCTTCAGCCATAGAGACAGACCACCACATTGTTCATGGGTATACGAATACTGTATACCTACAGCCATAGAGACAGTCCACCACCTTGTTCATGGGTATACGAATACTGTATACATACAGCCATAGAGACAGACCACCACATTCTTCATGGGTATACGAATACTGTATACATACAGCCATCCATAAGAATGGATACTTTCTCACTTGACAGGTCGATCTCCCAGCATGACTAGTGAATTGGCATAGAATAAAACCACATTATATAACATCGATGAAATCTAAATGGTATTATAGTGCATATTTATTTTGTCTAGTACAAGTAATGTCGCATATCAGAAGCTATGAACATTATTATGTTGATGTTATACAGAAATGTTATATTAATTCCGATTATGTCTTCTGTGTTATTATTTTCTTATGATGGAAATAATCTATTTTCATTTACGGATTGCTTCTGCAAATTGAATTGAATTGGATTTTCTGGAATGTTATTACATTCGTTTATTATAAAAACGAAGATTCCAGTCTGCATATGACATGAAACATTGATTACATTAAATAGGCAACAAATGTTAAAGAAGCACTTC
This sequence comes from Cyrtodaria siliqua, assembly GCA_037043455.1. Classification (NCBI taxonomy): domain Eukaryota; kingdom Metazoa; phylum Mollusca; class Bivalvia; order Adapedonta; family Hiatellidae; genus Cyrtodaria; species Cyrtodaria siliqua. The sequence continues at coordinate 42,361 of JAWPHD010005554.1, read as the reverse complement.
CATTAGACTTTAAGTCCGGAAGAAAAAAATAATATTCTGTAGTTTCGCATCGTTAGTTATTTCAATATAGCTTGATCAAAGAAAATGTCGTTAAAATGAAAATATAGAGTTACAGAGGAAAACATAAATTGGACGCCAGATGGTTTTAGGAAACTCAGTTCTTCGCAGTATAAATGCATGGCCACACATTGAGACAAAGTATGTTCGTTATTGATATGAATACATGTTTTTATGACCGTTAGATGTTCGAAATCAATATTGGCAGTGTTATAACAACGCTCTTAAAAGAATGGCAAAACGAAATTCCGACATGGTGTCAAAATAACAGATTGAAATTAATAAATATGCCACAGTTTACGTATAAGTTAGAGGCTATGAAGTGAAATTTTAACAATTAAGAAACCCTAAGGGAAGGAGCGCAGCTAGCGTTTGTTTAGTGCTGACAATCCCACTAGCGTTTGTTTAGTGCTGTGTGGCCGTAAAAAGTCGCCCCGACTACAAACCAGTAGTGTTATTACGTACTGATCCTTTGGAATCATCAAACCCGATCTTTGTGGCTTTGAAGTAGAGTATCGCTTAAGCCGGTACTAGGAGACGTGAGAGGTGTTACATTACCTCTCATGAACAGACTCAATAAAACCGAGTCTGATACTTTTATTTCTTGTTTGCGTTTGTTGTTACCAAGGGATCCCCTTTTCAGTATGTATTGACATTCAAACTAGCATTTGTTTAATGCTGTGTGGCGACCATAAAATGTCGTTTGACTACAAATCAGTAGTGTTACTACTTACTGATCCTTTGGGATCTTTGTGGCTTTAAAGTAGAATATCGCTTTAGCCGGTGCTAGGAGGCGTGAGAGGTGTTGCACTTCACATTACCTCTCATCAATGTATTTACTTCTATGGTGACGTGATTAACAAACATCGTCAGATCTTCGGTCATGATCACTTTCATACAATCAATCTATTGAACTTTTTAAAAATGTTATCAGATGAGGTTATGATCCTGTCATTTTGCGACGCACTGCACGTTTAATTATTGACTCATTTACAGTTCGTCACTATGATTTCCTTCTTTGTTTCTGCGATGACCGGAATTATTGTGGATCCAATAATGACGTCTACATAAATAATGAGAGGACGGAACATTTGATGTATGTCTCCAATCTTGTCTTGTCGTGCCCTTGGAGAAGCTATCACGCCAACAACAGCCACATGTTCTAAACTTGCTGACGACGAGGTATATACATAACTTACATATTTTGAAAATTCAAACTCAATGTATTTTTTTCTTGCTCTTATTTCTGCCAAGTCATTGAGCACTTCCTTTTTGGCTTTTTTGTTTTTGTTTTATATTTATATGAACATGATCATCTTTGAGTTATATTGCCTACAAATGCTGCATAGTTTTTTGGGGGGATACACAAAGGATGGGATTTGTTTATTTACACGGTATCGTTTAATTGGGATAGCATAGGAGAGTGAAGTTTGTTCACCCTAGAACCTGGTTTAATTCCCCCTAGCGGCCATTTTCCACTGACCGTCCACGGCGGTGGCCTGATGTCAACCCGTTTATGCTTGTGACGTCAAATACCTTGCCTTTTATTTATCCTGGTAATTGTTGTTTGTTTCCATTCGTGTTTTTGGTTGGCTCTGGCCACTGAATGCTACATTTCATATGCTGAATTCATAAACGTCTCAAGAAATTATTCGTGTTAACTATCCTTATTAAACATATGATTTACCTGTGAAGTTACTAAAGATGTAGTGTATGACACAAGTGTGCTTGAAAACGCACTGAAGCATCAAACATTGTGTATGCATTGTGTTAGGCAATGTCTGAAGAGGGACTTTAACATGAATTATTCTATCAACACTATCATTTAAACTTGTTCTCAAAATGTTTCAAAACTCGTTAAAATCTCGTTCTAAATCAATTTAGCAAATTCATATTTTTATAAGTCAATGTTAAGTATAATGTAAGATGTACCCACTTCACAATATTGTATTGCATTTTTCCAATTTCTCGAATTAGTTTGAACCATTTTCCACTGTTAACCGTGTAACGCATTGCTTACGTCGTGATAAGTCGATGTCGTGACACGGTAGTGATTTAGATAAAACTGTAATGATCTGTCAGAAAGCTGATTTACAATGACAATAAACTATGGAAGCTTTAATTGCATACGTCATGTTCATCTTCCTAGAAAATATATATGCATCATCATCATTAGTTTAGCAAATCAGACATATTTCTGAGAGGCACATTAACGTCGTCTCTGATATAACTGGAAAAAGACATCAATACATTTTAAACATATTTATTTTACGTCGATTACGAAACAAGTTCTAGCCAATTATATTAATCACTCGTGATGACTTCGTTGGTAAAACCAGTACTAAGCAATAACACGGCCACGATGAGAATCGAACCCACGACCTCTCTATCAGAGGGCCCTACTACTGGACAACGCACTACATTCCATCATTACCTATTGGTAAACATTGCAAAGATAAATTGCCGGTGACATGATTATTCCATAAAACGTCCAAAATATGTTTTCTCATTATTTATTGACATTCACCATGTTCACACTAGATTTTGTTTAGTGCTGTGTGCGGCCGTAAAAAGTCGCCCCAACCGAATCAGTAGTGTTATTATTTACTGGTCCTTTGGGATCATCATTGCCATTTTGTGTTGCTTTAAAGTAGAATATCGCTTAAGCCGGTGCTAGGAGGCGTGAGAGGTGTTGCATCTTATAATTACCTCTCATGAACAGACTTTAAAAAAACGAGACTGCTACTTTTCTCTCTTGTTTGCGTTTGCTGCTTCCAAGGGATAACCTTATCAGTATTTATTGTTACATAGAACAAACCTTGTCTGAAAGAATACGATACATTTCAAATACAATAATTCGCACATGGCCTAAAGTCAATCTACATGTTTCACATAACTGTATAACTTAACAACATTCGTCAACTTTTTACACTGAACAATTTCTGTGTCAATAACAATACAATGAATTAAAAATCTTACTTTGCCTAAAATCACTCTACTTTTCAACATAAGTGTATAACAGAACATACCATGTCTTAAAACTCAAATACTTTTGAAAATATATGTCAATTTCTTTGACCTTTTAAATTGACGTTGACGTTAAAATAGCGTACGCTAACGTTACAGTGTTTCGACATATTTAACTACTTTGTCCATATAACTCCGAAATTAATTGCTAAAATAAACTACCTTTAAAAAGTTATATTGTAATATTTAGACATAGTTGCATCAATAAAATGTTAAAACGACTTTTATTGAATGGAATTATGTTCAGTATTTTTTGTTAAAGATCAAACGTATATAAATGTTCTTTTTGAAATTAAACGTCGAGCACGTTGATATTATAATTACATTATACAGATCATAGATGCAACTGATCTTAAAACGAATAGCTTTATAAAGCAATGTTGAATCTGATTTCATACATATGTCGAACATTAGGCTGGAATATGTTTTTATTAAACGATTAAATATGAGCCTAATAATATTGATATCACAAAATAAACCGGCTTTTAATTATCCCCACTTCTACGAGCAACTTCTTATGGGGTGTATGTGTCTCAACTTATTCGTTTTTCAAGAGCTTGTACTCGAGTTGAGGATTTTAATATTCGTAATCTTTGTATAACTAAAAAGCTATTCAATCAGGGTTACCGTTACCATAAACTTCGTAGTAAAACCTTTGCAAAATTGTATTATCGTAACCCTGATCTTCTTTCCAAATATAAAAGTAATTTAAGGACTCTTCTGCGACAAGGACTATCACAACCTGACTTCTATGGTGATGTGATTTATAGACTTCGTAAGATTCTTGGTCATGATCACTTTCATACTATCTTTGTTAAACATGTTAAAAAGTTTATCAAAAGAGGTTATGACCCCTTATTTTGCAACGTACTGCATGCTTGGTGGTGGACCCTTTTACAGTTCGCCACTACGCTTTCCTCTTTAATTGTACGATGACCGGACGGGCTGTGGACCCTATGATGACGCCTACCTAAAGCCCAATGGGACGGTGGCGTTTGATGTTTGTCTATGATCTTTCTTGTCGTGCCCTTAATGGTTTATTCTATTGTTGCTCTGGCTTCTGCCAAGTCATTGAGTACCTTCAATGTCTAGGCTATTGTTTTTTTGTATATTTGTGTTTTACTTATATTGCCTATTGATGCTGCCTTGTTGGTTAGAGATTAGATCATGTCGGGGATTTCTTTATTTACACTGTCCTGTTTTAATGGGATGACAGTAGGGTAAGTGTGAGGTTTGGTGCACCCTAAAACCGGTTTAAACCCCCCAGTGGGCTTTGTTGCCACTGACCGTTCCAAGACGGTAGCCCTATTGTCAACTCTTTTGTGTTTGTGATGTCGTTTGCATTTTTATTACTTTTGCCTTCTCATTTGTCTGTTTGCTTGTTTGTTTTTGTGTTTTGTGGTTGACTGTCGTCCTTGAATGCTGCTTTCCCTGTCCGATATTTTTGTCTTTCTTTGTATATCTATCAGTTATTGTGTCAGGAAATGCGGATGTCATCTTCTTCGTTTATTCCAAAGGGTTGAATGGTGTTGAGTCTACGGATTCAATTAGATTCGCGTGATTTTCAAGCGTGATCTGACCAATTGGAGTTGTGGTCTATGCAGCAAAGGGATATATCCGAGAAAATATGTCCTGTAGAGCCGAGGTGTTCTGCAACTGGCATCCTGGCGAGTTTGCGTGTGTTAACGCCAGATCTATATAGATTAATCCTTTGGTTAAGAGGTAGTTTTGTTTCACCGACGTATTGTTTCTAACAGTGCTTGCGTGTCATCAGATAAATGACATTCCTCGTTTTAAAATTGGCATGGAACTTTATATTGATTATGACGCCAGTCGAGGATTGTTTAAGTGTATGCGTGACAGGCAGTTTGCATGTCTGGCATCTAGTCATTCCACAGGGACTTGACTGTCCAAATGACGTGTCAATGGTTTTTGGTTTTAATTTTGTTCGTACCAGTATATCCCGCAGACTGTTGTGTCGTAAGTGATGATTGGTTTCTCTGTGTTGTGTCGTAAGTGATGATTGGTTTCTCTGTGTTGTGTCGTAAGTGATGATTGGTTTCTCTGTGTTGTGTCGTAAGTGATGATTGATATCTCTGAAAATAGTTTCTTGAACCGATTGGATGGTTTTATGACCAGTAACTCGTTATAATCCCGTTAACGTCAGGTGCATTTTTGGATGGAAGGTAAATACAAATAGTTTGTATCAGAAGCATCAGAAGAAGTTTGTTTTTCTAGTACGGAAAAACTCTAATGGATGTAGATACATGAAGGGACGTAATAGTTGGCCATTACATAAGTAGATCTTTTAACGTCTGTATATTTCTAGTATTATTTAAAAGACTATTGGCTTCCGGTTTATTTACGACGCGCATGCGCAGACTAGGTATTTACGCTTTAATGAACGCATTTTGCTTTGGTGTACACTGGACATTTGAAACCATTGTAATCGTTGCAAAACCGTGGACGATAATATTTTTTGGGCGAAAACCGTATGTAAGTTTTGGTAGGTAATATGGCATATGATGGTTTTGGTAGAAAAGTAGTTCAATATTCACGGGGCTGTCCACAAGTTCATGAATCTGTGGCTATAGCTTTGGGCAGTGTTGAGAACTTGTTACACACCATTACGGGGCTTATTTGATAAGTATTTTGTGGAGTGTCTAAATGGATTTATAAGATCATGTTGAGTGTGAAAAAGGTGGCCATATGTAGGGCATGTTTGTTATTGTTGTTTGTGTTTGTTATTGTTTGCGCATGCGCATTAATTATGATCACTTTGTCACAGCCATCTTGAAAATTGTATGCGTGTTGCTTTTGCGTGGTAGTTTTATTTCAAGAAGGAAGTGTTACTGAAGAGTTGATTTGAAAGGATAGGTGGGTAGATGTAACATTCATTTAGTGTGCAGGTGACGTAACTATGACAACTGCGTGCTCAATCGCAGTATACATTATTTGAGCAAGTGTGGGACCCAAAATTTCCCTAGAAGGAATGGACAGGTAGGCCTTCATTACGCTATAAACTGTAATAACTTTCCATTGATCGGACCACCGTGAAGTCAAAGACAAAAGTTATCACCATATCAGCCTGTTCTTAAACAATGACTTGAACTATGATACCGTTTGTGTCAATTTACTGGCGAAATTTAATCATATCTACTTCCGACACGGAAGTAAAAGAAAATGAGAAAGTTAAATCGTTTATTGAACAACAAATGAATGTAATAAAACAATAAAGACTTAGATCTATATCCATCACATTAAATGAAAATATTTTAGATATAATTTTAGGTGTGGAGAAGTTGTGGCACAGGAAACTTTGATTATTATTACCTTGGAACTTATTATAAGTATTTGTACAATGTCGTGTGCAGAAATGAATTTCCTGTCTGACAGTGCCACTCTTCCTGCGATATCTTGTCATAATTCGTCATTATGTTCTTCATTATGGTGTAAGTAGCATCTTGAGTACATGATACATCAGACTGCCGAAAATAGCAGAAACACAATTTTGGAATGAGGGTCACGCTCTTGTGACGTAACCAATATGGTGACATTCGATATACATTTGAGTAATGCTACGACAAAGTGTACAGTATGTTGCGATTGGATTATATCTTGTCTTGGTCTTAGAAACGGGACACATTTTCCATATATTAAATCATTATTCAAAGCACCTTGGAATGAAACGTGCTGACAGAATACATTGTGTAATAAATATTTCGGAGCTGATGCAGTTTCGAAATGTTTGTGTCTACCACAGGGCCTTTTCCAGGTATTTTGGGAAAAGGACCCTGCCCGGAATTGGGACATTTTGCGGGTTTTTTTGATGAAATTGGTAAAACTACACAACTAAAAACTATTAAATCAAACATAAATTAATACAAACAAGACTCAACAGTCTTGGTGCCAAGATTGACCATTTTTTAAATTTCTATGGAGTATTTTAAGATACATGTAGTTCTGCCTTTTCAGCAAAAGGCGTTTCACATATGTCTAAAGCATGTTTAGAAGCCATTGTGACAATTAATAGAATGATGTCACACTTCCTATTTTATGCGGACCTTACAAAATCACTCAATTTATATGGACTTAAAAAATAAGTATATAAACCAGGGAACAATGAGAATGGCCAAATTGATTCAACACCCTTTTCCCAAACTCTTTTCGCGTAATATTTACAATTACGCGAAATTGTTGTTGATCGCGAAAACTGATGTCACGGGCGAAACCATGTCGTATAACGATACAATTTGAGCACAACCAAAACGAATTACAATTTGTTTAATGCACGGAGCCAAAACAAAAAAATATACGGCTCTGTATTTGCCGATTTCTGAAATAATGCGGCCCTATATTCGCCGCTTTTTTGAGATTGGAAATTTTTTCCTGAAATTTGGAAAAACAGAGGCTATTTTCGATTGGGAATGGGTCCTATAGCGGACCCCTGTAGAACAGCCAAAAAAAAACCTGTGACATTAATAATAGGTAACTTACAGAGAAAGTGTATACAAGCAATACGCATGTGACTGGGTATTTTACCTCCTAAATATATCTGCAGTGCTGATTCAGATTATTTTAAAGAGTAAATGATATAATGTTTTTACTTCAAAATATGCTCTTATCAAACTAGAATTGTTAATTTTCAGTTCTGATTTTCACTCCCAAATTATGTTTTTTTAATGCTGATTTCTTATTTTAATGCGGAGATACTCCCGAAAATTGTTTATCTGCAGTGCAGTTCTGAATGAAAGTATTAGGTTTTATTACTAATATCAGAAAAAATGCGCTATTATTTACATAAATTCCATCATTCCATCATCTCTAAATCAGAAATACACCCCTATATGTAACTTGCCCCTGAATCGGACTTGCCCCTGATTTTGTCATATTTCTTTTGTACTTCAAACCAATGACCTTATTAATAGTTTCTTATCGTAACCATTTTTGTATTGCCTTAGTAGCATGGCAGACATTTAGGGATCATTTTGTCCATCGTCGTCGGCATCGTCCGTCACACTTTACCCTGCAACCTAACCTAACCTTGGCCATAATAATAGAATATTATGGCCAAGGTTAGAGAAATAGATGCACTCATTACCTGTTTAATTTCGACATGGCCAAATGTTGAGCTTCTATGCAAAATATCTTGACTTAAGTATGCCATTAATTTCACGTAGCTGATTTCCACTCCAAGCAGTTTATCATCAAACTCCGCGATTTTACTCACTCGAAATGATATAATAAAAAGAAATATAAAAAGATCGGACAGGGAAAGTAGCATTCAAGGAGGACAGTCAACCACAAAACACAGAAACAAACATAGAAACAGACAAACAAGAAGGCAAAAGTTATAATAAAAGTAAACGACATCACAAACACAAAAGGGTTGACAATAGGGCTACCGCCTTGGAACGGTCAGTGGCAAAGTAGGCCACTGGGGGTTTAAACCGGTTCTAGGGTGCACCAAACCTCACACTTACCCTACTGTCAACCCAAGTAGTATAGAGAGTAGCGGTTTGAGCGCAGTTTTTTTCCTCCCGAAAAGATTCACTCAAGAAACTAACAATAGCTCATCTGAGACTAGAACCCAGGCATGCCTTTATTTAAATAAAGTCACACCTGAGCCAGATGCCTCGGATGCATACTATTAGCTACTCGAGCGGTCCTTCCAAAAGAAACTCGCTCAAAACCCCAACTCTCTGTGATACTAATCAATCTGGTTGTCATTTTAATAACATAACATTTACAACTCATTAAGCAAAGTCAGACGGAACCGGGCAGTAGTCTTCATCATCGCTCTGCATATCATTTTTTACCATGGAGTATTTTATTTTTCTACACTTTGCTATTTTGTATTTCAGTTCAAGAAGCTCTTTTCTGTTACTATCCAGCTCATGTTCATAATTATCCATTCCAACCAGCAGTCGTCTTTTTTTGGTATCCATAAAATCATCACGGACTACCTCATATTCTACTTGGAGTTGCTTACTTCTCATCAATTCTCTTCTGTATTTTAAATTATCTTTTAAATGGTTAAGTTTTCTGCAAACCTTTTCTAATCTTTCTTGTCCCATTATATAATAATACTATATATAATTATTTTTAAGCTCTTATTTAATATTTTCAATATCCTTAAATGGAACCCAACTATTAAAATCCTCATTGTAGCCCTTCCATTTAATCAATGCTTGTTTCTTTTTGTAATCACGTCGTATTACTTTTTCAATTCTGAATACTTCTTGCTTTGCTTTTATCATTTCTATTTCATAAAAGCTACCATCAATGTTTTTGTTGTTTAAATCTTTTATTTTATATGTCACAGGATTTGTATATTGAATTTCATCAACAACAAATATTTCTTCGGTCCAATTCGAGGTATAACCTTTTTCAAACATTCTTTTATATTTACTAATTCTAACATTATCGCCTATTTTAAACTTCGGCTTAATTTGATTACTTTTCATCTTTCCATACAAGTTGAAATACACTGTTCCTTTATTTTTCTCATCACTTGCTTCAGTCGGTGTCATTTTAATACTCCGATGTTTTGTGTTATTATACTTGTCAACCATTTCTTGTAACACGCCTAAATATGTGTTTGTATTATTTGCTGTGAAATATTTCCACATCCTCTCTTTCAATGTTCTATTAAATCGTTCAATTACTACAGCTTTTCCGAAATTAAAAGTGTGATACATTTCGATATTATTGTTACTAAGGAATTGCTTAAACGTCTTGTTATAAAACTCCACACCTTGATCAACCCACAACAATTTACACTGTCTTCCTGTACTGATTATCTGTTGAAACGCTTTGGTAATTTCTAAACCAGTTTTATTTGGAACTGGTACAACCCAAGCATATTTGCTAAACACATCAATAACAGTAAGCAAATATTTAGTACCTTTATTGTACTTTGAAAACGATTGCATATCAACCAAATCAGCAGACCATATTTTATCAATTTCATTAACAATCACACGGCGTTGAGTGAACTTTCTTCGTATAGGTTTATGAAGTTCATCTGCTAACTTGTCAGTCCATTTCAACGCCTTTTCTAGTTTTTTGAGTTTCCAAGACCAAGTTTATATTTCGTACTAATAACTGGTTTTACTATCAAATTCTTAGCATTTTTTTCTCCGATAGTTTTAGACTTACTAGATTTTAATCCAGCAAGCATGTTTTTATCACACATTGATTTATTACCAGGAATTTCTTCATAACAATAATCATGATCTTTACAAACAGCATCTAATTCATTTACCGGTTCTCCGCTATCAAGTGGATTACCAGGACCGCAATATTTATAACCAGGAAGAGTTAGCCCCTTTTTGGGTAGCAAAGGGAGCAAAGCTTTATGAATATCAATATTTCCACCTTCTGTGTTTTTAACAAACTTGTTTTAGTAATACCGCAAGATGCACAAGTTGCTCTTAACATTTTTCTACCATTTTTGGCTAACACATACTGAGGATTAATATTTTCAGTAACCTTTTTTTCTTTGATGCAATAACTCATATATAATATGATTAGATTAAACTTCGTTTACAAAATATGATGTTATGATGTTTTCATTTTTTACTGGTTTGTAAGGCTTTAATAATTTGTAAAGAATATCATACGTACTGTTTCCTTCATGTAACTTTTTAATGAAGAATAGGCAGAAATATCCGCACAGAACATTTGTTTTATCTTGGTACTGAATAGTGTTGTATTTTATATTAGGTATGTACGCTAAAACTTCTTTTGGTGGGCTCAGACCAAACGGATCGAAGTAATAATTATTATAGTAACAAGTCAAGTGTGTACCAGGTCCAATATAATCATCAAGATTAATAATACCACATTCTTGTTTATTTTGTTTTGCTGGTAATTTGTTTTTGCTATACACCCCACTGAAGTTTTGTATGCCTAGCTGCTTAACCCATTTCATTATATCTAAGTTAGATATAGGTTTATTTTTAAAATTTGATTTTTTTTTATGAATGGGATACTTCTGTATGGCCTAATTTGTGAGTCTACTTGTAAACCATATCCTCTTCTATCTACTTGCAAACCTTTTCCAGTCAAACCACTAATAAGAGATCCAATCAATGGAATTCCTAATGATGCAAGAAGCCCAAGAAATCCTCCGTCCTGCTGTTGTTTTTTAGTTAGTTTAACAGGGCAGTGACCTTTTGACTTTGCTATCTTCTTTCTTTGTGCAAGTGTTAATTTATTTGATTTTAGAAGTGTTTGTTTTTTGTCACTAGGAACAGTTGCTGTTACCTCTTGCTGTTTTTTATCACTGGGAGCAGTTGCCGTTTTATTACTAGAAGCACATGCTAGTACGTCTTGTAGTTGTTTTTGTGTTAGTTTAATAGTGCAGGAACCTTTTGACTTTGCTATTTTATTTTTTTGCGCAGCTGTTAATTTATTTGATTTTAAAAGTGTTTGTTTTTTATCAGCAGGAACAGTTACCATTCCATTTCCAATATTTTACCAATTCCAGTACTTGCCAGACCACTAAGTGCTCCTGTTGCTAGAGGCCCTAATATCTTTGGAGCAAATCTAGCAACTGTTGGTAATATTGTTTTAGTTAAACAAACCAGCTTATGCGCCTAAAAAGCCTCCATTTTTAGACTGAGACCTCATCTGCGATTTTGATATATTTATGTCTAATCCCCGTCCGCTAGATTTAGCTTTGTTAATATTGTTAATCTGAGTAGCTGTTAGCAGCAAAGGAAAATTCCCAGTTAGTTGGTTATTTTTTAACCTGAGTGTTAATTCACTTTTGTTTTCATATGCTTTTGTCAGACTTTGTTTCTGACCATCTGTTAAATTTACTGAATAATTTACGTAAGTCATATATATTATAAGTTAGATTGAACAATAACTAGTTCATTTCCAACAGTATCAATAACAACATCTACTTCATAGAGAACCAGAGCATAAGCTTTATAAGGAGCTCCTGGAGCTATATTTAATTTATATCTCAAATTCAGTTGTTTTGGATCAACACTGACCTCATTTCCCTTGTAACTTAAATCGAAATATATCATTCCGAAGAGATTTTTAAAATTACTCGTATTGAGTAAAGTTCCAGTGTTTTTATCATTTTGCTTGTAAGAATAATTAATAACATCTCTGAATATTCTTATAATATTATCATAACTGTATTCAGTTTCTGGATAATAAACTCCATTACCAACTTCCAATCTGGCTGTTTGCAAATAAGAAGCAGCATCACCAGCATTTAGTTTAAAAGTATCCAAAAGGTGAGGATTTCGCTCTTGATGTGAACTCTTGTCTGACCTTTGCAAATACACAAACACATGTTTGGGATTTTTAACACCAGCCGTTATTCTAAATACAGATTCAGTTAGTTGAGAACTTCCACTTTCTTGTATCATTTCACGGAGGTAAGTCCATCTTGTTGCTGCCATGTAATTTGCCATTACATAACTTAAACCATCTGAGTTAAATATCATTCTGGGTATCCACAAAACTAATTTATTAATAACTACTCGGCCATCATCACCACTTGATTTGAAAATTAACACATTATCATTTGTCAGTTGCAAGCTAATTTGAATTTGACCAGGAGGAAGCATTTTTGTTTCCAAACCTCCAAAGAAGGAATATTTGTTTAATGGAATTATAGAGTCAACTATTTGATTAGTTATGATTAAAGCATGACGAGCAGTAAATCCTGAATTATAACCAGCCTGATCTCGAGATTCTGCCGTAGTCGTGGTATCTAAATAAAAGTATTCATTTGTTCCGGTTGTTTTTGCATAATCGACAGAAATTTCAAGCAAGCTTTTGATATTAACAAATCTGTGAAGATTATTTCCATCATAAACAATTTTTCCATTTTGCCTTACTTGCACTTGATCAATCAATGAAGCTGCATCGTTAATTAAAGCAATTCTGTCAACGTCTGCAAAAGCGGTTCCATCAGCAACTTTGTTTACTTGAAAACTGATTTCAAAATACGCATTATACCAATCAAAGTAAGAACTTTTATCATTTATTGTAAACTGATAACCACTTTTCATTTGTCTGGTATTATTTCCTGGTCGTGTTATGGGGGTATCTAACTGAATAGGTACATGTTCATATCTATTATTATATTGATCACTTCGAAACATCTATATATACTAGTAATTAGATTATTTTTTATTAATTAATCGATTAATTCTCGCATTAATATTTTTGGTTCCTCTTCCGGATAGTAATCTGTTAATTTTTGCATTTACATCTTCTTCAATTATATCATCAGCCGCAACTTTAGCTACATCTTTTGTAACAGCCTTTGTAAGTTCTTTTAAAATCATCTCTCCTTTTGGTTTAGGTTTAATAACTGAAACTAATTTATCAGCAGCCATTTTTCCTACTTCATCTCCAAGTTTTTTAGAACCGCTTTCTATGATTTGTTTACCAGCAGTTTCTAATGCTTTCTTGCCTGCTGTTTTCACAGACTCGCTAAATATCTTTGATCCGACTTTTGAAAAAATGTCAAATATACCTGCCCCGTCAGCTAAAGCTGGACCGGCAGCTTTACCAGCTCCAGTTAATCGGTCAACTTGAGTATATGTTCCCGTACTAGTGTCATAAACTTTTTTTAAACATGTCATATAACTTATGTTACATTAATTCCTTCAAAACAAAACGAAATGATGTGTGGACACCATTAAGATTAATAATTTTGCCAGAAAAATCGGTAATGTAAATATTAATACTGTTAATGATTGTTTTGTTTACCTCACAGAACCCGACTCTCATCGGTTCATCTTTGAAAGGATATGATCTCGTAAGATCAGCTGTGCTTATTTCATAAATGACATCCCCGTATGATCCATCAACAATAGAATTACTTATCAAGTCACAGTGAATATACAATGTATCAATAGAATTTGTTATGTTTGGTGTCACAGTTCCAAATTTAGTTTCTCTGATAACTGCATCTTTGTCAAACCCGATCAAGGTGTGAAAGTTTGTTTCTCTTAAATCAAGCACAAAGTTATTAAGAACGGTAACTAAACATTTGAAACTTGATAAATCAAACTCAATTCTTATTGAGACAGGTGAGTCATCAGTTAAATCATTGTTTACAGACAATGTTTCTTTTATGTAATTATCGATATCAGCATAACTGTAATTTCCATTTGTAAAAATAATACTTTTCCAATCTGTTCCATTGTGGTACCTTATCACTTTGTTATTAAAATCCTCACTAATATTATACCACGAGTAAGTCATGGAATTAATCTTATCGAGTCCAATACCATACTGTTTGTTTCTACCTAATATTAATGGTCTGTCAAACACAGTTGTAAAATTACTCGGTGTGTTTGAGCTATTAATTACTGACGCTTTCTCCGATGATAATACAATTTTTTGTTCCATTATATATATCAGTAGATAAAATTAGTCACCTTTGTAATACAGTTTAAAACTTGATTTTTCAAAATTAAAAACTTGAGTATTTTTTCATCTTTTATGTTATCAAAGATAAGCCAAAAATGAGATTTCGGAAGATATAATTCAAATGTTTCTTTTAGTATTCGTTTACCATTTTCTATTTTTGGGTTAGCAAATGACTCATCGGTACTTACATTAAACAAACTAAAAGACTCTATGCGACGAATGTTTGTATTTGCAACAGTATATGTAAGGTCTGCTTCAACTACATAACGCCCGGGTTTTACAATTGTTGCACCACCATCAGTTTTTGCTGCATATTGTTCACTTTTTACAAATGGATTGGCTACAAAAGTAAACGCTTCGATAAAACCATTACGTTTGGTTCTTTCAAGTGGTTTTCGTGTTGGATATGATGCATAACCGGCACGATCTTGCATGATGCTAATTCCATCATCTATTGTATATTCAAACAGCAGAATCCGACTTGCATATTCTACCTTTGCTTTCAACTCATCAATTATACCAAGAATTGCTGTGTGTCGACTACCAGACTTTTGATTAAATTGTTTCAAAAAAGCTATTTCGTCATCAAAAGCTGTGTTTCTTTTTTCCTGGGCAGCTTTCAATTGCTTTGAAACACCATCAATAGGAGTCTCGAGTTTATCAGTGTCAACCAGTTTGTTCAGAGCAGTCTCCAGCGACTTGCCGTCAACCATTTTCTTTTTGATGTCTTCAAATTCCTTGTTGATATTGGCAACGTTGGTGTTTATCTGCTCATTTAATATTTTAATTTGAGTTATTTCGTAGTAAAAGCAGTTCTCATTTGTTTTGAAGCATCAGCAATAGCAGTTTCAAGTTCATTATTGTCAACCATTTGTGTATTGATTTCCCCAATCCGTGCATTAATATTTTGAACACCAGCTCTTATTTGTTCGCTTAATTTCTTGTAGTTTTCATTCTCTTCCAATACATCTTCTTTCTTTTCTAACTCTTTCAAAGCATCACTCAAATGTTTTATTTCATCTTTCGATCCGTTTTGAATTTCAATCATTTTCTCGCGGTTTGCTTGTAGTTTTGTTTGTATTTGACTTAGTTTATCATCAACACCTGTTGTCAAATCTTTCATCATATCTGGAATTTTATCAATATTATAATCACGTATGATTTTTGCTACTCTTCTTACAGTAAATTGCTTTGTTGCTGCATCACCTGCTTTTTCTGGATTACCAATATTGATAATTTTATTATTATCCATGTTAAGCTCACTTCTCAAAACATTTTCCTGGTTTTTGCCTTTGTTAAGATAATTAACCAAATGTTTTTGTTTTACATACTCAGACAGCACAATACCAAAATTTGTTATATTGACACTGCCAGTAGTAACTTCCTCACCAAGATCATTAAAAAGTCCCATTATATATAATATGATTAGATTAAATTTCACCGATGAAGTTTCGTTTGATCAACTTCCTCGGACGATCCAGATATAGAAAGTCATACTGTTTGTCAGTTGCTTTTTTATACTGATCTTTGCTGACATCTTGTTCTTTGGAAAGCATACCAAGCTCACGATTAACCGGAGTCGCAAAGAAGATGTAATGAGAACAGTTCAAACGAATGTCTTTGGGAGTTTTGTAATAAGATTGAGATAAATAAATTACACAACAATTCTTATGCCTGCCTTGGATGAAATAATTAATAATATCGTTTTGGTTGCGCTCGCAAACATAATCATCAAAAATAACTATCTTTTGAGTATCTGAATCTAAAGTATCCACTTCATCATTTGAACATTCTAGTATGTCTTCGACTGGGATTTTATTATTTTTTGCTATCTTTTCAAGTTTTTGCGACAAGACCTGATACTTAGACTGCTCCAAATTTTTAGCAAACAAGTAAATCTTGTCGTATTAAACCAAAGGTTTCAGCAACATGTGAACTAATGTGTTTGTTTTGCCAGATCCTGAATTACCGCAAATTAACATTCTAAAACAACAGTCTGGCATAAAGTTCCATATCTGTTTAAAATTACCGTTTTCTGTTTTCATATCATAGTTTGGAATTTCCATTATAATAATAGTCAGATAATATTAATATTATCCAAGTATTATTATATATGTCTAAAGTGTATTGTGGAATAAAACAAATCCCCCGCGGTTATCGCCTTGGAACAGAAACAGAATGTTTTAAGGCCAATCAAGTTAGATATTACGGAATGCAAAAAGTAGTTAAGACTGCAGTTGAAAAAGCAGTTAAGAAAGCAGTTGCACCTGCGGTTAAAAAAGCAGTCAAGCCTGAAGTTAAGAAAGCAGTCAAGCCTGCAGTTAAGAAAGCAGTTGCACCTGCGGTTAAAAAAACAGTTAAACCTAGAGTTAAGAAAGCAGTTAAACCTGCGGCCAAAAAGAAAAAAACAAAATACATAATACTTGATTAAGTTATCTTAACTTATCTTAATTTAATCTAACCTTATATTATACATGTCTTTGTTAAAATGGAAAGAATTAGCAGATAAAAAGCAAAAAGCGAGTGAGCTTGTTAAAGAATACGAAAATAAAGTTACTCAAAAAAGGCTAGAAAAAGGAGCTAGTCGTGATTTATACAAAGAAATATTTAAACCTGTAACTAGCGAAATAAAAAGTCAGTCAGAACAGCTAACCGAGCAGTTAGCTTCTCTTCCAAAAATAAGTCAGCAATTAGCCGCTCTTCCAGCAGCAATAGGCGAGGAAGTACAAGAACATGAGGCATACCGAGGATTTCCTCAGTTATTTGATACAGCAGAACCTACGCCAGAAATACTTACTGCAAATATAGATGCTGGAATTGATACAGATGTGCTGCGGGAATATAACCTACCATTACAATTAGAGATGTTTCTAAAATAATCAAGGATATTGGAGGTTCTAAAGCTAGACTTACGAAACAGATAAATAAAGAAACAAATACCGAGCATCAGGAAAACCTTAAACAAGAAAGAGGGGTTTTACAAAGAAAGACAGACGGATTAGTACATTTTAGAGATAGAGTTCAAAGTATGGAACAGCATGCTCCTGTTTTTTCAGGTGAGGGATTACAACAAAATAAAAATTCCTACAAAGTTGACAAAGATGGTCGCTATGGAATGTTACAAATTGATTTACCTAAGCTTATTGGTCATCACAAACTTATTGCCAAACAAGGAAAAGCAGTTGTGTTAGATATAAAAGTAGATGATGATTTTATAGACTTGATAGCAAAGCGTTACACCAATGGAAAAACTTATTTAAAGCTGTCTCAGAATACTTTTAAGAAACTAATGTTCTATGAAGACGGACATGTGCATTCTGTTTATTACCACGACATGTCACAAGACAATTCACATTGCTATGTAAAAGCAAAGGTCATCCCATCCCTGCCAACACAGACAGTGACACAGAAACCAGACTATACTGCATGGATATGTATTTCAAAAGTAACTGGACACTTCCATGCCGCTGGCTGTGACTGTAGTGCTGGGTACGTAAATTAAATGTATCTTTGTCTGCCCTTTCAGCGGACAGGGCGTTAGGGGACTTGTTATTGCTAAATTTAGTTTTCACTGGGTTTCATTTTAATGAAATGTTGGAATTAATTCATAAGCATAACCTGCAGCTTCATCTGGTCGATTCAAAGGCCATGCTATAAGAGTTAGGATCAGTGCCTAGAATGGATGGTTATAATTATGTAAATATACATTTTAAGTTGTGGTTTATTTGACGTAAAATATGCGTAATCTAAATTTAACTTGGCTGATTAATTTTTATGTACGCTCTGTGCTGTTGGGAACATCTCTGTAGTGTAAGGAAGCATGCTTTTCTTTCGAGAAAAGATATCCAGGTTCGAGTCCTGGCGGGGATCCTGGCACACTTATTCTGGGATAACCTGAACTTTAAAATACATAAATGATAAAATTGTCCATTACACAATTATACTAGTGTTAAAACATCTTTCCCTAATATTTTAAATCAAACAAAACAAAAAGAAAAATTTATTATACTATAATTATTTTAATACAATTATTATATAACTTCATTGTTTTATTTATATAGTACTCAGATCGGCAAACAAAGATTTTGTCACCTCCACCATTTTGGAGATGTGTCCCTTGACTGATAATTAATTGGTCAAATTCTTGCTAATATGTCCTGCTAAAAATGATAATTCACTGCCTTTCAAACATGTCCGTACTCCCATGCTATAATACGTGTATTATAGCTTTTCTTGTTTATATTGAAAGATATCGTTTCCATTGTTCTCTCTAGCCTTCGAGATGAGTTTTTATATATATATTTCTCCATAAATGCAATTCATATCACACAACAGGACGTTGTTTGCATGAATGCCAGAACATTGACAACTTAAACAGAATGTAATGAAAAAATAATTAAATCATTATTTATTCTGAAATAACAGAAGGCCAAAAACAAAATCCAACTGAGGACCAAAAATGTAGGCACAAATGTCGAACAGGAAATGAACACAGCCAACCAAAACAAACAACATAAACAAGGAAACATAGAAGCAAAGTATGCGACACTACAATCATAAAACACCATTAGCACTGTTATCAAATACCATTTTTGTTTTGTATGCTTGCATATGATTCGGACATAGCTACGAATGTAAACATTGCAAATAACCCTTTACACATTCCTGCTACACACCAGCTTAGAGCCCCTGAGGTAACGTCGTGTCACCCAATTGCACGTGTAAATTGTGAGAACACAAAAGTTAATATAGCTACAATGACACCATCCAATGTAGGACAAAAGTCCCATTGTTCAACATCTCAATCGAGTAATATTCACACAGTTGATTCGATATTGTCAACAAATAATGAGCAGCAATACACCTCCAGTGTCAGTTCTAATGACGAGTATACCAAGTCCGCGCACATGTTGGTCGTTGATCTAACAAAATACAGTCAAAAACCTAGCGAAACCGGATCTGAAGATAGAGGGCGTACCCATGTATCACGTGCGGCAACAAGATCAACTAAACGGTCACAATCGTCAGTTCCGTATTATAACCGTAGACACAGTACAAGTGCTTCGCGTTCGAAAGAAGACGTTTCCCATTTGCCTTTAAAAATACAATTCAACGGCGAGTCGCTTAACCTTGACATAAGTGAGAGCGGATTTACCCCTATTACTATAAATAGCGCAGAGAGAACACGTGCCAATACACCGCAATAGGATGAAACGGAGAAGTTCAGATTACGTTGTGCTTTATTGAACATACAGGGTTTAGTAACGAAACGTGTAAACAAACTGAAATCTGAGGAGTTAAAATATATTTTTGAAAACAACGATGTTGTTTTATTTACTGAAACTTGGACCAATGAATTCTCAGAACTTAGCGTTGACAATTTTGAATATTTTGTATTAAACAGAACTGAATATAAAGAAACGAGTAAACGAAACTCGGGTTGCATAATTCTCTACCTTAGAAATGATTATGTTACAGATGAAACGCTTATTTTTCAGAGTAATGATGATATTGTATGTATTAAGATTGATGGTAAACATTTTGCATTACAGAATGACTTATTTTTTTGTTTGTGTTACGTTGTTCCAGATGATAGTAGCAGACAGTCTATGATTGATACAAATATATTTTACAGGTTGATTGATTTTATAGCATGTACCAATTCAAATAATGAAACTGGTTTAAATTTTGTCTTGTGTGGGGACATGAACAGTAGAACGGCCGAATGTGCGGATTATGTTGCAGACGATTTCGGTATTCATATGCAATTTTTACCTGATGATTACTGTAATGATCATGAAATAAAACGTTATTCTCGAGATAAAGGTAGGGTTAACAATAATGGTCATTATCTTTTAGATTTATGTAAACAAACTGGCTTACGTATTATGAATGGACGTGTTGGGAAAGATAGCGGTATTGGTAATTATACTTTTGTTGGGAATCGGGGTTGTAGTGTTGTTGATTATGTTGTATGTACAGACAATTTGTTTCCATTTATAACGGAGTTTGATATTTCACGGCCGAATATTTCAACTGACCATTGTTTAATTTCCTTTTGTTTTGAATTTGAAAAACCAGTTTGTACAAACGAATTTGTAGATAACGATTACGTCAGAGTAAAACATAAATACACGTGGAATAATGAGTTAAAAGCTGAGTACGTTGAAAAACTGTCAACAACTGACATAACACAGCAATTGTATACGTTTAATGAAACTTTAAATGCGTGTTCGAATAACATCGAGATGAAAAGTTGTATTGAACGTTTATCACAGATCATTGAAGGTGTCGTAGCTCCATTATTTAAGAAACAGATACATGGTAATTCTGATTATTCTTCAAACCCGGCTACTTCAGAAAATGCCTGGTATACTAATGAGTGTTTTGAAAGTAGAACCAGTTTCTTATTCTTTTTAAATAAATACAGATTGGAAAATAATGACGTCAATCGAATTAATTTAGTCAAGGCTAGATCTGAATATAAATCACTTATTCGTAGATGTAGATTTGAATATGATAGGAATGCAACATTAAAATTAGTCCAGGCCAAACAAAAAAATGCTAAGTTGTATTGGAATATGTTGAAAAAATGCGCAGGAATAAAACAGTCAAATATTCAAATTAGTACTTTTGAAAAATATTTCAAGGCTGTTAACAATCCAGATAGTCCATTTTTTACACCGGATGAAGATATTTTACACTTTGTTGATAGGTATGAAAACAATGAATTAAATATTATGTTTAATGAACTGAATGTTGATATTTCTGAGCAGGAAATGTTTAAAGGTTTCACCAGCTCAAAGCTAATCGCTCAGGAGGACCGGATATGTATAAAAATGAGTTGTTCATTCACGGTAAACATATTTTAGCACCATACATAATTAAATTGTTTAATAAAGTTTTTGAAATTGGTTATTTTCCAGAAAAGTGGTCAGAGGGTTATGTTATCCCCCTCCATAAAAAGGGAAATATAAATGACGTTGAAAACTATCGAGGCATAACTCTATTAAGTACACTGGGGAAATTATTTAAACGGGTTTTAAATAATAGGCTTACTGATTGGGCAGAAAATTATAGTGTTTATATTGAGGCACAAGGCGGTTTTAGAGCTAACATGGGAACAATAGATAACATTTTTGTGTTACAAGGGCTTATAACTAATTTTATTAATAGGAGTAAACAATTGTATTGTGTTTTTGTTGACTTCACGAAAGCTTTTGATTATGTTTCGTGACAACTTATGGTTCAAACTAATAAAGTTAGGTGTGCGTGGTAAAAATATTTAATGTTATTAAATCTATGTATACTTCAGTAAAATCAAGAGTGAAATATTGTAATGAACTCAGTGAGGAGTACACATGTATGCTTGGAGTAAGACAAGGGGAATGTTTATCACCTTTTCTTTTTTCTATGTTTCTAAACGATATTGAAGATGAATTTATAAAACATGGTATTGAAGGAATTAATGTTAATATGTTTAAAGTATTTCTCGTATTGTATGCTGATGATATTGTTATATTTGCAAACAGTAGTATAGAATTACAAACTAGTTTAAATTTGCTATCGGGATATTGTAATAAGTGGTAACTTGTTGTAAATACATCAAAAACTAAGGTTATGGTGTTTAAAAAGGGTGGCTCATTACCAAGAAATTTAACTTTTCATTTAAATGATAATGCATTAGATATTGTTAATAGGTTCAACTATTTAGGCATAGTATTTACAACGGGTGGATCATTCACTGATGCACAGGCAACACTTGCAGGACAGGCTTTAAAGGCTATATTTAAAATGAACAAATGCCTATATAAATTTACTGAGTTATCTATTGAACACAGATTAGATTTATTTGATAAATTAATCACGCCAATTTTGAACTATGGGGCTGCAGTTTGGGGTTTTACAAAAGCTAATGCAATAGAAAGAGTGCATCTTAAATTCTGTAAGAATATATTAAGTGTAAAGAAGACAACGCAAAATGATTTTATATATGGGGAGTTGGGTAGAAAATCCTTTTTATGTCAACGGCATTTTATTATAATAAAGTACTGGCTCAAAATATTACATAGTAGTGAAAATAAGTATGTTAAAATAGTTTATGATATGATGATCAATGAATGACATAACTGGCCAACCGAATAAATGAAACTGGGCTTTACTATTACTTGATCTTTTGTGTAAAATGGGTTTCCATGATGTATGGTTAGCACAAAGTGTAGGAAACGTTGAACTATCTTTGCTTGTTGTCAAACAAAGACTTCATGATAATTTTATACAAAACTGGCATAATAGATTGCAAGAATCAAGCAGAGCTTTATTTTATAATTGTATAGAGAATTTTATTTTTCAACCCTACCTAAATATGTGTAATATATCGAAATTTAGGCAAGCTTTAACTAAACTTCGCGTTTCATCACACAGACTTGAGATAGAAGCTGGACGATGGAGCAAACCAAATAGAACACCGGTTAATGATAGGAAATGTAAATTGTGCCAGTCTTTAGAAGATGAATACCATTTTGTTTTAATATGTCCCTTATATACAGACATAATAAAACATTATATTAAAACGTATTATTTCATGCGTCCAAATATGCAAAAGTTCATTTCTTTGATTAATTCTACATGAAAAAGCAAATAAGAAATCTAGCTATTTTTATTTATAAGGCTTTTAATAAAAGAAATGAGTACCTTTTTCCAAAAAGGTAATACGAATTGATGTTGTAATGATATACATTTACTGTTTATATATGCATTTTGTTGTATAGCAACAGTATTTCACTCAAAATTGTATCACCTTCTCCACTAGATACACATACACGTAATTGTGTAAAATTGCTAAGTATACTATGCATTTGTACTTTTTTGTTACATTGTCTGTCATGTTATTTTCATGTCTGTATTTGTACCACAAGGGCCTTAGTGCCTATTGGATTTTGAAATAAACTATATATATATATATATACATGATGTTGTCGTGATCCAATATATGACTGCGTTAACATCTTTTCAAACGCTAAGAAGGTGTGATAACTAATTTTATCAATGCTTTTCAGCAAATAATTACGCTAATAAGCTATGAAGTTATTGCGTACATTATGTTAATTAGGTTAATTAAAGGGAACTAGCAACATTGTTTAAACATGGTACAAGTAGTTATCACAGCACATATACAACTATGCGTTAAATGATGACCAATTACAAAATGTCACAAAATACGTTACCCACCATGTTATATATTGACCAACACTTTATAAATTAGATTCACTTATGTCATATCAATCTATACACAGTTTAGAACAACTGAGTTAATAGTTGTATCATGACTTTATAAAACATGCATTCAAAAATATTAGTGTGCATATGCATGTATGCCGAAAATGGGTGAATCTGAAATATATGCATGTGTGATTGTGATTTATAAACTTCGTAAGATTCTCGGTCATGATCACTTTCATACTATCTTTGTTAAACTTGTTAAAAAGTTTATCAAAGAGGTTATGACCCTATCATTTTGCAACGTACTGCATGCTTGGTGGTGGACACTTTTACAGTTCGCCACTATGCTTTCCTCTTTAATTGTACGATGACCGGACAGGCTGTGGACACTATGATGACGCCTACATAAAGCCCATTGGGACGGTGACGTTTGATGTTTGTCTATGCTCTTTCTTGTCGTGCCCTTAGTGGTTTATTCTCTTACTGCTCTGGCTTCTGCCAATGCTTCAATAACATCTGCCTGGGTATCTGGTGAAAGATTCAACATGAAATCTCTTTTATATAGCAATTATTTTTTCTAAAGTTTTTATATAACGAGTTTGCTACTTTTACATAGACCTATTTCGGGAAAATTTAAAAAATACTGATAAAGGTGATCCTTTGATAACAACAAACACAATTAAGAGAATAAAGCAGCAGACTCGGTTTTATTGAGTCTGTTCATGAGAAGTAACGAAAGAAGCAACACTTCTCACGCCCCCTAGCACCGGCTTAAGCGGTATTCTACTTCATAACCACCTATATTGGGCTCGTTGGTCCCAAAGGACCAGTAACAAATAACACTACTGATTAGTAGCACGGGGAGGCTTTTTACAGCCGCCACACTGCACTAAACGAACGCTAGTGTGAATGTTAATAAATACTGATAAAGGTGATCCTTTGAGAACAACAAACACAATTAAGAGAATAAAGCAGCATACTCGGTTTTATTGATTCTGTTCATAAGCAGTAATGAAAGAAGCAACACTTCTCACGCCCCCTAACACCGGCTTAAGCGGTATTCTACTTCAAAGCCACCTATATTGGACTCGTTTGTCCCAAAGGACCAGTAAAAAATAACACTACTGAAAGTCTTCTTCTCTGAAACCACGAGACACATAGCTCTCTAAAATTGCAGGTAGTATCAGCTTATGGTCTCTACGAATTTGTTTAAATGGTGACCCTGGGGTCATATCTGTCCACAATCCGGGGGAAACAGTTTTACATAGAGTTATATAGGGACATTCTTTAAAAACTCTTCTTCTCGGAAACAGTTTGGTCAATTTTGAATAACTTCACATGGGTCTTTTTTATGTGAAAGGTTTTCAAATTTATTAAAATTAGGTCAACGCGACATCTAAGATGGCCGCCATATAAAATCTTTAAATTACTTCTTGTACACTGGGAACCTAGGTTCAAATCCCACCACTGGTGTTAATTGTTTTTAAATCATTGTTTCCTGTTTGGATGCGTTTTTCTTTTGTTAAATTAAAATGTTTTTCTAATATTGTATATATATAGGTTTTGCATCTTTTACCTAGACTTACATAGGGAAAACTTAAAAAATCTTCTTCTCTGAAACCACATTTATTTTTATTATTGTTTTCCGTTTGGTTGTTAAAATGTGAGCATGTGTTTATTTGTGAGGGGACAATTTTTTCATCATGGCGAAGATCCTCAGGTATCCAGAGATAAAAACTTGACGTAATGTAGGCGTCAAACAATAATTACATTAGTAGCTGCTTTATCAGCAGGAACTAAAACAAAGACTGCAAAACATACAAACTATTACCTCTTCCATGTCCATGATACATTTATGTATTAAATATAGACGCTTCGTTAAAACACACTCCCCACGGACGTATATATAAATATATTAGCACATTTAGTTTCGTCAGCTAAATAACATGGTATGATATCATGATAATTAACGTAGGTCGTTTCAGCACATATATAACAATTTCTCTTTGGAATATAATCATTCCTTTTAGTTGTTTCTTAGAACGCAAGGATACTACATATAACAATTACCTGAATTACTATGTGAAGATTAGTTGAAGACTGTATAGATTGTGATATAAACGTTTATGTATATCTGCAAAAGATAAAATAAGGAAGTATACAATTCTGATAATATATCAAGTTCAAAATCAAAAATTGAATCCATATCGATGGCTGATCCAAAAGTTATGTTACGACGACGGGATAGATCGGGTGCCACAGTAAATATCAAGACCGGGAACGTATTCGTTATTCTCCAAAATGGAGAGGAGACAAATAGGATCAGAGTCTACATGAAAGTGATTAGGAATAATTATGAGCATCACGCACTGATCTACACAGACTCGAATTGCTTCAGCCAGTATGGGTGTCTAAGTTTGAGAAATTGCACAGTAACAATAAGCGGAGACGATTTAAGCACGATTGATATTGAGTCAAACAGAGACGTTAACAAGACTATAACATCAAACAAAAAGTCATTCCAGTTTGTGGCTCGAACGAAGGAGGATGCTGATTACTGGTTTAAGGCTTTGACACCCAAGTGTAGTCTCATTAACTCATCCTTGGCACTTCGTGGATCTTCAACTCTGTTAGATCATCTCAACAAAAAGATGTTATACAGCAGGAGTTGATATTCAACGTAAATGTATTCTTTAACAGTGTAAAACACAATGGATTTGAAAAATGTGGAACTTGATGCAATTGTATTGAAAAGATCCGAAGAACGTTTAACAGTTTTGAGTTTATGATAAACTGTTATTTATGTCTGGTGTTCAAAATATGTAAAACTGTATTTAAAATTAATATTTGCCTAATTCACTTTTTTAATACCATGTTTCACGACCACAACCCACGCATTATTGAATTTCATGTATTCGTGTATATTACGCAGACGCTCTTTAGACTGAGTGTGACAATGGAAGAGAGATATTGCAGACGATATGCATTTGCTGAACTAGACTAATTATAGGAACGTTTAGGTACTAAATATCAACAAAATTTTCAAACAAAACTGAGCACTTGATTCAACCATAATCCTTGTGTATAACATTTCTGCGTTTATATTTTCATACTTATTAAACCTTAGACATACTGTTTGAAAACTGACAGGCTATACAAAAGCCAAGTGTAAACACTTTGCAATGTACCATGCTCTGATCGATGTCGCGTTGTATTATATAACGTATTTTATTTATCTATTGTTGTCACTTTGTTTATTCAGTGTATCAAATAGATATGTTATTATACATTATAAATAAAATCATCATTTATATACTTATGTGTTGGATTAATGTTTTCATATCCAGCTAGTCATTAATATTTAAATATCTTAGATGTTGCCTTCTGGGAGAGGGTCAAGTGGTTGTACTTAATATATTGTTGTAAACACGCCAAACCTTTGGAGACATAACCAGGCCAGTTGATAGTCTCCGAGTACTTTACAAGCCACTATTACATGGTATAATAACGTTCTTCTTGATATTAAAGTTAAACCTAATATTTTCATTTCCATCGTTTATATAGTATATGGTAATTGAGTTTCATGAAACTAAAATGTGTTTCTGTTTATTATTAGCTTCTGTCGAATGTGTTGAGTATGCGATTTATTTAAATAACATATCCAAATTAAATGTCTTAGGTCTCTAAATGTTTAATAATTAAACGAACTCAATAATATTATGTTGCATTATTATTTACTATCAAAAGGCAATTCGATGAATTCATCGCATTTTATCAGATGACGTCATTCGTATTTTCAGTGGTCTTCGGGGAAGGGTGAAGAAAATACGTCATTGCATAAATAAGGCGCATAAATTAGCGAGTGATTTCAATTTCTTGTGACTTTACATCAAGCGGGTAAATAGCGAACTCTGCTATATGGTAAAGTATACGTATTAATTTGTCAGTGGTGTAAAATAAAACAAAACACACTAATGTATGATTATCCATGTATTTTATTACGCGGTACTATTTAATATACATATTGCATAAAGTATGTTTACTGAATACTATCATTTAGAAATAGAAAAGTGCATGTCTTTATTAAACAGTTAGCATGATTAGAATATATTTATTTGCAAAACCTAGTTTTCATTTATTAAACGACTAAATCTTGACTTCTGTTATGAATTGCAATTGTAATGCCTGTATTAATAAATACTGAAAAATGGATCCCTTAGAAGCAACACGTCGAGATTGCATTTTATAAATCTAGACAACGATTATTTAAAAATTAACTTTCACCCGTAGCACTGAGTTAAGAATAACAATTATTTTCTAGTTGGTTTATATTGTGCTATATATGGTGACCAGGACTCTCAGACCATTACCACCAACGGCTATTGCCCGTAATTAAAGTCCATATAAATATAAATCCACTTTAAAGTATTTTATTTCTTGTCTAATATTGCATTATATATACCATTTTGTATCAGAGACGAACGTATGTGTAACCTATATACAGCCTAAAGTATAAATATCCATCAAATGGACAGATTCGAGATCGTCTGTTGTACTCTGTGGTTTATTAGTCGTTTTGCAACTCCAACATGTGTACACAAACATTATACAGAAATAAATATATCCCCGGGGTCAAATAATGGATTATTAAAGCAATTCTTAGTAGACGGATTTTGTTTATGCTCCAATATAGGTTGTTGTTTTTGGTAATCTATCACAATTTGATGGCAAATTGTATTAGATAAACTTCCCTTAAGGACAATGAAGCTCTCCATGATTAAGACAGTTTGACAAATGTGTTAATATATTAGCCTAACAAAAGGTGAATACATGCAGTGTTGGCTTTAGGTGGAAATTTAAACATTACTATTTTGAAGTATTATATTTATATCTATTGGTGTATTATTCCCGCATTTGTCCAACTTTTGGCAATTTATTCGGAATATTTGTTTAAATCATATATTACATGTATGGCAGTAAGGCATCGAAACTTTGTCATAAGCGAGGCATATATTTACATGTTTTGAAATTAGTAATGAAGCTATATCAGTATATACGATGCTAACGCCATTGTTCACGCCTATTGTCCATCATTTTGAGGATGGTAGCGAAGGATTGGATCATTCCTTATATGACAATAATACATCATATACCAGTTCCCACTTTCAAAGCTTGTGAAAAAGTTCTATAACTGTGAGACAGGTCTAGCGCCTCGATCTATTTTATTATTTTTATAATTATGATGTTGTTGTTACCCAATATATAAGCTTGCGTTAATATCTTAATAAACCCTAACAGGATGCGACAACGATTAGTATTAATGCACTTCAACATATAATTACGCTAACGAGCTATGAATGTATTACGTATAATTATGTTATTAATTAGGTTTTCAGAAAGAACTAACAGCATCATTTAACATGGTACACGTACTTTAAGCCAAGGTACCACTCAAACTGGCAAATTATAATATGCATTTTCGGAAAAGTCGATGTCTTACGTTCTTTTAAGCCAGGATAGGGTATTTAGTTCGGTGGCGTAAGTGTTAAAACTATTGTTTTATAAAGGGAGGCAATTTTTAAGAAAATGTTCTAAATTGATATAAAAAATGGATGTTTGGCATGTATTAACTCCACCAAGTTTTTTTTTGTGTATTTGATTGCATTCAAAATGGGTACGTATGTCATGTAAATATATAACAGTTCAATAGTTCAACCCTTAAAATCGTTTAACACATATGAAAGCAAACATTTAACCATTTAATCATTAAACGCACATTTTATCGAAAGAAGGTAAAGATAACCAAACAAATTAGAATATATTTATCCTTTTTAAGCAAATTACATGTGAATATAGTTATTTAGATTCTATATATACGAAACCATACGAAATAATATAAACGTGTGACTTCTCTGTAATAAAGATGTCGCTATAAAGGGAGATAATAAAATACACGTTTAAGTTTTTAATTAAAAGGACATTATTATATGACCTAAAACGGTTTTAGAGATCGCTGAGCCCGATGCTTATATTTAGTTATCGGTAGTAAACTCCATGTCCACCGCCATATGCATGCATCTTCGGGATGGTTAAAATTGTGTACTATTGATTTTATGAATATTGAGTTCTGCTCAACCCGGGGCTAGAGGGCGTGAGCGGTAGCTAGCATAATTTCACTACCGCTCATGAAAAGTCTCAATCAAACCGAGACTGCAATATTTCGTATGTGTCGTGCTCGGCCGTTTCCAAAGGTCCATTATCATACTCGTTTTTATAGTTTAATTTTGCCATTGTTTGACGGGTTAGTTTCTTAAAGTGTTCCGATATGGGTTTTTTAGCATGGTGAACTTGTTCACCAAGCTATAGTTACCGTGTTTTTTCACGAATCCTAACTACAGCCTCACTGATGAATCGACGCATTGCCTAAAAAAAAGACCCATATTTTAACAGGTGTTTCTTCTTTTCTAGTGCGGATACAAATTTTGATATTTCAAATAATTTGCTCGATACATTGTTTAAGTTATATATTATTTATATAGCTATTTCATTTATTGTTTCATCGTTTAGCTGTGCGTTCTATAAATAGATCAATCATCATCATCACATGATCATCACGTGATCTTGCGTAAACTATATTCATACGCTGTATTGTTCTCCTAGGATAGTGATTGAGATTTGTAACCAGTTAATTTTATAATTTATTTCTCTTGTTGCAACACCATCAAACGCATATCTTCCATCTTTCTTGGATTTATATATTTAAGAAATATACATGGCCTTTATAGTCTTCATATAATATTTAATAGGTTTGGTCAGTAATGGTTATCGCATAAGCTACTATCCTTTGTAAAAAGCTGTTGCTGCCTATTCTCCGATATAAGATTTCAGCTTATATTTAAGTACGCTGTGTAATATTCTGAAGTCTTTACCTCCCTTGCTATGAAGTTAAAATAACTGTTTCGGTCGTAAAATAATCCTGAATACGTGTGCCGATCGTGTCGGCGAGACCGAATGCAAATCAACAACATCTGACTGGGTATAAATCTTAGACAGGGTCAATTCGGACACTGAGGGTTTAGAATAAATACCTTATAGATCTTTTGTAAAGGATTATTAGCTCAGTCGGGAGAGCGGCAGTCCCATAAAATTATGGATTATAAAGCGAGCGGAATGGGTTCGAATCTGAGCAGAACCCAATTTTTTTTATTCTAATTATATTTTTTTTATGCAAAAAAGTTTGTTTAATTCATGCCCAATGGTCTTAAAAGGGGTACATCAGAATTTTCTAGAAACAGCTTAAATTATAAAATTGCTCCAGTTCACGATAGAAAACACTATCAATCAAGATATGAAGCTAGAACCATTTTGGTAATGTCTCAAGTTTCAGAACACCATATAGCTAGGGTGGACTCGCACGTAATATGCTAAAATTAACCCTGGTGCGTCACCTAGGATAGCACGTATTACTGTGCAGAATGAATTTCTTTGCAAATAAAAGATTTTATAGGCTCATTATGTTTTGGTCATGTAGAATAAAATATTAATATTTGTCAATTTTAAATCGGACACCTATAGACCCCCTTAAAAGGCCTGATGTACTCCCTTTTAGACTTAAGTCGGAAAACAAATTGTGTGTGTGTGTGTGTGTGTGTGTGTGTGTGTGTGTGGAGAGTGGGGGGATTTTTTTAAAGATTTTTACGACTTTTATCTATGCGTCAATTTGGTAGAGG
This sequence comes from Cyrtodaria siliqua, assembly GCA_037043455.1. Lineage (NCBI taxonomy): Eukaryota > Metazoa > Mollusca > Bivalvia > Adapedonta > Hiatellidae > Cyrtodaria > Cyrtodaria siliqua. The sequence continues at coordinate 10,910 of JAWPHD010005554.1, read as the reverse complement.
TAGAGGTAGACCTCATCTGTTTTGAAACAAACTCGTAGAACCACAGTCCTGCCGTGCGTTAGTGAGTAGCTGTCAAACATTATTCAATGTACAAATGCGTAACAAGCGGGACTTTAACGTATGACTGTAGCATTGAGAGATATACATTACACAACAAGAGTAGATCTAAACACAAATATGTTACCTTTTATTACAATTTTCAAATTGCATGCTAAACTGATTGAATTATATTCTGTTAAGGCCAAAACACAACAAAGCAACACAAACATGTAGGGGTAAAAGTTGTTGTGTCGAGGGTAAAAACGGCGATTCGGTTGGTGACAGGAAACAAAATACTTTTTGTTTAGGCCTAAGGTAGTAAACGAAATTTACCGTGACTTTGGTGATTATTGTCAACAAACGATTTGCCGACTTAAAAAAAAATCCACGTAAAAATTACAATTAGTGATATGAATCGTGAAATTCTCAGTAGCGTTCACATACATGGTTGAAAAATATAACAACGAAATAATTGTGTATGAACATCATGTTCACTCCGAGTTGTGAGATTAAATCACAACGGTATCCCGAGAACAGTGGTACTCCGATTTGTGAGAATGAACTACAACGGTATCCCGAGACCAGTGGTAATCCGAGTTGTGAGAATAAATAACAACGGTATCCCGAGACCAGGGATACTCCGAGTTGTGAGATTAAAATCAAATGAGCACAAAGATTTATAAGTTATGTTTTGTATATGTGTAGTCTGTATGTCTCTACTACAAGTTGTATTTAAAACATATGTTCTTTTAGTTGAAGGTCACACTTTTTGGAACACGGAAGCTTCAGGGAGAATTTGTCATTTTACAGTGATATTCCATGTTTAAATTTGTATATTATAAATCTTTGTGCAGCGGGGGATATATTGGTAAGAAACCTTCCATTACATGGATGCACAAAGCATAGTTCACCATGCTCTCAGTACCTTCGGTACTTTGATTTTATTTAGGCAAGCTATCACAACAGAACAGATGTTCCATTCATATTAAAAAATATATCTCAGACAATCCATGTCACATTCACTGTAGGCTTTACTATATACTATGTGCTGTTATATAACATGTATATTAAATGGTCAAAGCATTGATAAGCAAAGATCATTGATCCTCAAAACAAATGCTATCTGCAAACACAATGGTCTCTGCAAATGCAATGTTCCCTGCTAACACAATGGTCTCTGCTAACACAATGGACTCCTACAATTGTCATAAACACTGTCTTAAATTAGAAAATACATATTCAAAACGATTTTTTCCTAAGTACATGGTTAATTTCTCCTTTTTTTTTTCAAGTATACAGTTATGTAAAACGTTGACTGAGGTTATTCAGTTATGTTGAAAACGTAGATTGATTTAAGGCCATGTAAGAACTCCTGTATTTTAAAATGTATAATATTGCTTTTGACAAAGAATCTGTTCTATGTAATAGTTCCATCGAGTTTTGAAAATCTACTTTGGACAATCTATGATAGTTATAACCATGTCACCATCCATTTATCCTGTCAATGTGTACCAATACTTTGTGAAATCGTTTTCCCATTAAATTAGGGACGACGTTAATTTGCCTCTCAGAAAATTGTCTGATTTACTGAACTAATGACGGTGATTATTTTCCAGGAAGAGTGACATGACGTATGAAATTGGTGCTATTTATTGTCCTGCCAAATCAGCTACCTGACAGATTATTATAGTAGTATCTAAACCGCCACCGTGTCATGACATCGACTTATCACGACGGAAGCAATGCGTTACACGGTTACCAATAGACAATGGGTCAAGCTAATTTGAATAATTGAGAAAATACAAAATAATTTAGGAACACGGGAACATATTACAAAAGGACGTATTTAATATTGACTTTATAAAACAACAAATTTGCTAAATGTATTTAAAACGAACTTACAATGAAGTTTGAAACATTTTGCGAACAAGTTTAAATTATACAGTTTATAGATTAATTCATGTTAAAGTTCATTGCCAGGCATTGCCTGTCAGAATGCATGAACAATGTCAAATGCTCCGGTGCGTTTCTAGTGTTATAGAGATATAGCTACAATGCACAAACAACGTCAAATGCTCAAGTGCGTTTCTAGTGTTATAGAGATATAACCACAATGCACAAACAACGTCAAATGCTCCGGTCCGTTTCTAGTGTTATAGAGATATAGCCACAATGCATAAACAAAGTCAAATGCTCTGGTGCGTTTCTAGTGTTATAGAGATATAGCCACAATGCATAAACAACGTAACATGCTCTGGTGTGTTTCTAGTGTTATAGAGATAAAGCCACAATGCACAAACAACGTGAAATGCTCTGGTGTGTTTCTAGTGTTATAGAGATATAGCCACAATGCATAAACAACGTCAAATGCTCTGGTGCGTTTCTAGTGTTATAGAGATATAGCCACAATGCATAAACAAAGTCAAATGCTCTGGTGCGTTTCTAGTGTTATAGAGATATAGCCACAATGCATAAACAACGTAACATGCTCCGGTGTGTTTCTAGTGTTATAGAGATAAAGCCACAATGCACAAACAACGTGAAATGCTCTGGTGTGTTTCTGGTGTTATAGAGATAAAGCCACAATGCATAAACAACGTCAAATGCTCTGGTGTGTTTCTAGTGTTATAGAGATATAGCCACAATGCATAAACAACGTCAAATGCTCCGGTGCTACTCTAGTTTTACAGAGATAAAAGTAAAAGTAAAATACGAAGTTTATCAAGTATTCGTGAATATAAAATACAAACGCCACTAAGTTAGTACTAAATTACTGTGTAGAAGCCAGAGCAACAAAAGATTAAACCGACTATGGCACGACAAGACAGGCTTTTAGAAACATTAAAGGGTTACCTTACCTTACTTTTAGGAATATATGTAGAGGTCATCAAAGTATCTACACTCTGTTGGGACATCACTCAATCAAAGTGGAAAGCGAAGTAAATGAGTCAACCAGTTGTTTTAACAAGTTGATAAGGATTGTATGAAAATGATCATGACAAAGGATCTTGCGAAGTTTGCAAATTAACGGCACCATTAAAGACAGGTTGTGATAGTCCTGCTGCCCGAGAAGATGTCATTTTTGAAAAAAATCTCTCATATCATAAATTGTCTTCTTAATTCTCCAAGTTCAATCAAGAAACGCAAATCGAGAACAATAACTATATCAAAACCAATTAACTTTGTAGAATTGAAGTTTATTCGACAATATTTTTAACCATAGTAGAAAAAAGAGATTGTCACATAATCAATATACCAAGTTTACAGTTCGTACCCATTTAGATAACAAAAATATGTCTATGTATCCTTTTACCGAATATATTATCTACATGTAATATGAATAGTAATATTTAACAAGCTTCTTGGTAAGTCCACAAAGTGTAATGTCTAACTGCAGTTATTAAACTGCTTTTATATTGCTACAGACTCAAAATGTATAGTGTTCCCTAGAAAAGGTGTTTTGAATAAGAGCTATATAAGATTGTGTGGTAAGGTTGTATGTAGTGCAGAATTGTATTAGATACTGCTGGACATGTAATAATGGCAGTAAATATAACAAAGTCAAATGCTCTGGTGCGTTTCTAGTGTTATAGAGATATAGCCACAATGCATAAACAACGTAACATGCTCCGGTGTGTTTCTAGTGTTATAGAGATAAAGCCACAATGCACAAACAACGTGAAATGCTCTGGTGTGTTTCTGGTGTTATAGAGATAAAGCCACAATGCATAAACAACGTCAAATGCTCTGGTGTGTTTCTAGTGTTATAGAGATATAGCCACAATGCATAAACAACGTCAAATGCTCCGGTGCTACTATAGTTTTACAGAGATAAAAGTAAAAGTAAAATACGAAGTTTATCAAGTATTCGTGAATATAAAATACAAATGCCACTAAGTTAGTACTAAATTACTGTGTAGAAGCCAGAGCAACAAAAGATTAAACCGACTATGGCACGACAAGACAGGCTTTTAGAAACATTAAAGGGTTACCTTACCTTACTTTTAAGAATATATGTAGAGGTCATCAAAGTATCTACACTCTGTTGGGACATCACTCAATCAAAGTGGAAAGCGAAGTAAATGAGTCAACCAGTTGTTTTAACAAGTTGATAAGGATTGTATGAAAATGATCATGACAAAGGATCTTGCGAAGTTTGTAAATTAACGGCACCATTAAAGACAGGTTGTGATAGTCCTGCTGCCCGAGAAGATGTCATTTTTGAAAAAAATCTCTCATATCATAAATTGTCTTCTTAATTCTCCAAGTTCAATCAAGAAACGCAAATCGAGAACAATAACTATATCAAAACCAATTAACTTTGTAGAATTGAAGTTTATTCGACAATATTTTTAACCATAGTAGAAAAAAGAGATTGTCACATAATCAATATACCAAGTTTACAGTTCGTACCCATTTAGATAACAAAAATATGTCTATGTATCCTTTTACCGAATATATTATCTACATGTAATATGAATAGTAATACTTAACAAGCTTCTTGGTAAGTCCACAAAGTGTAATGTCTAACTGCAGTTATTAAACTGCTTTTATATTGCTACAGACTCAAAATGTATAGTGTTCCCTAGAAAAGATGTTTTGAATAAGAGCTATATAAGATTGTGTGGTACGGTTGTATGTAGTGCAGAATTGTATTAGATACTGCTGGACATGTAATAATGGCAGTAAATATAACATGTCCGGGGCCATATGCATGCCATCTTTGGGATGGTTAAAATTCAATACTATTGATTTTATGAATATTGATTTCTGCTCAACCCGGGGCTAGGGGGCTTGAACGGTAGCATTCATGTTTTACTACCGTTCATGAATAGTCTCGATCAAACAGGACTGCTATATTTCGTATTTATCGTTCTTCGGCCGTTTCCAAAGGTCCACTCCCATACTATTTTGAAGATAAAACTTGACACGTATTGCAGTTTATATTAAGAGCGTTGAATCAATTCCAGAGTTGTCACAAGCTTCAACTCACTTCTTTAATGGAAGTAAAACAAGAAGTTAAACGTTTGGATATGTCTGTAGTGGTGTACATGAACAAGGATTTGAAATTAAGGTTGTTTGTGTAATTGGAGAATTCAGTACATAGATATAAGGTGGTTGTGTAATTGGGGAATCGAGTACATAGTTAAAAGGTTGTTTGTTCAATTGGGTAATCCAGTACATAGTTATAAGGTTGTTTGTGTAATTGGGGAATCCAGTACATAGTTAAAGGTTGTTTGTGTAACTGTGGAATCCAGTACATAGTTAGAAGGTTGTTTGTGTAATTGGGGAATCCAGTACATAGTTATAAGGTCGTTTGTGTAATTGGGGAATCCAGTACATAGTTAGAAGTTTGTTTGTGTAACTGGGAAACCAGTACATAGTTATTAGGTTGTTTGTGTAATCGGGATTCCAGTACATACTTATAAGGTTGTTTGTGTAATCGGGAATCCAGTACATAGTTATAAGGTTGTTTGTGTAATCGGGAATCCAGTACATAGTTAGAAGGTTGTTTGTGTAATTGGGGAATCCAGTACATAGTTATAAGGTTGTTTGTGTAATTGGGAAATCCAGTACATAGTTAAAACTTTGTTTGTGTAACTGGGAAACCAGTACATAGTTATTAGGCTGTTTGTGTAATTGGGGAATCCAGTACATAGTTATAAGGTTGTTTGTGTAATCGGGAATCCAGTACATGGTTATAAGGTTGTTTGTGTAATTGGGGAATCCAGTACATAGTTAGAAGTTTGTTTGTGTAATTGGGCAATCCAGTACTTAGTTAGAAGTTTGTTTTAATTGACGTCTACCCCAGTCTTGAAAATGGTGCATTGAGTATTATGCTTGGGAACAAAATCATCCCTAGTAGACTGAACTGAAATATGCACTTTGCTTATTGCTCCCATGTTCCAGAAATGCAATATTTACATAATGTAAGCGTCACAATAACTACAATATTAGATGATTTACTCGCAGATAGGAACTGAAACAAATTTGTTGTGAAATTCCTGGATTTCCGATTTAAAATTATGGAACTTAAATCGATGTCTCGGAGGAATTAAAGTGGGGTGTGCTGTATGGAAAAGATTCGACTTTCAGAATTACATTACCAAAAAGAACCAATGAGAGTTCGGTTGCAACGACGTTTTATACTAAACTGTTCAATGGATTGCATGGTCTTATCACAAGCAGCATCACAATCATTACTGAAGACAATCAATTTCAGAGAATCTCCATTAAATGTCTTTGGACACCCTACTGTAAAAACTTGCATTTCCATATATTCAAACTGTATTTAGCTCAGTAAACATTGTAAACTGACAAAAATGTATTTGCCTTCAGATTTAATTAACTGGTCTTCCATTAGTAGAGTAAATGTGCTAGAGACGAAACTATTCAACAAAAAGTGAGTCATTAGTTCTGTAACGACCTAAATACGTTGTAGCTGACCTAGTTACATTCAAACTCCACGTCATCACTTTCGTTTGACATACAAGTACTGACAACCACATTCAACTTAATGACATTTTCTCCCCAAGATTTTCCGTTGGACAAATGCAAATTTACGGAGGTCTCTTAGTTTAATCGGAACTTGCATCCAGAATAAATGCAATGAGAAAGGTTATGTTTCTTTACAATTCAGGAAAACGAAAACGAATGGGTTTTTTAAAATTAAATGCATTACGTACGGTTGTGTTTGTTTATAATTGAGTGGAATGAGAACGACTGTGGTTATTTATATTTATTACAATGAATATGGGTCTGTGTTCATAATTCATTGTAATAAGAACGGTTGTGGTTGTTTATAATTCAGTGCAAAGAGAACGGTTGTGGCCACTAGGGATTTAAATCGGATTTTAGGATGCACCAACTTTATTAGAATCGAAATAACATGGACAAAGGTAATATACCTGTTACTTCAGCAGACATTAGTATGTTTAAAAACCTTTCCTAGGGAAAATACTACATTTTTGGCCACAATATTGAAGCGTTTTTAACTAACGGCAGTTTGGACAATTACACTATATGGACGTTTTTGAATCACTTGTTTTTCTATTAGATAATATTTTCGTCAGATATGGAACTACCGTTAATAGACATTTTGTTGGTATCCCTATTGGAGCGAACTGTACACCACTTGTCGCAGATTTGTTTTTATATTGCAATGAAAGAGATTTCATGTTGAGTCTTTCACCAGATACTCAGACAGATGATATTGAAGCCTTTAATGACACCTGGATGACATATTGAACATTGAAAACCGTTTCTTTTCTACTATGGTTAATACTATATATCCTTAAGAACTTCAACTTAACAAAACGAATATTTCCGATATTAACGCTTCTTTTCTCGATTAACATCACTCTATTTAAAATGGTGAAATAATTAGCAATATCTACGACAAGAGAGATGATTTAAATTTTGATAGATTTAATTATCTAACTTCTTAAGGGGTCAGTGTGTCTAAACTTATTCGTTTTTCTAGAGCTTATACTCGTGTTGAGGACTTTAATATTCGTAATCTTTGTGTTACCGAAAAGCTACTCCATCAGGGCTACCGTTATGCAAAATTTCATTATCGTAACCCTGATCTTCTTTCCAAATATAAAAGTAATTTAAGAACTCTTCTGCGACAAGGACTATCACAACCTGACTTTTATAGTTTATAATTTCCAAACTTCGTAAGATTTTTGGTCATGATCACATTCATACTATCTTTGTTAAACTTGTTGAAAGGTTTATCAAAAGAGGTCATTTTGCAACGCGCTTCATGCTTGGCGGTGGACCCATTTACAGTTCGCTACTATGCTTTTCCTTTAATTGTGCGATGACCGGACAGGCTTTGAACCTTAAGATGACATCTACCTAAAACACAAAAGGACGGTGACCTTTGAAGTTTGTCCTCAATCTTGTCTTTTCGTGCCCTTATTGGTTTATTCTCTTGTTTCTCTGGCTTCTGCCAAGTCATTGAGTACCTTCTTTGTGGTGGCTTTTTGTATTTATATATACACGAGCATCTTTGTGTTTTACTTATATTGCCTATTTATGCTGCCTTGTTGGTTAGAGAATAGTTCATGGCGAGGATTTGTTTATTTACACTGTCCCGTTTCATTGGGATGACAGTAGGGTAAGTATGAGATTTGGTGCACCCTAGAACCTGGTTTAAATCCAAAGCGGAATTGTTTGGCACTAACCGTTCCAAGGCGGTAGCCCTATTGTCAACACGTTTTATGTTTGTGACGTCATGTGCCTTTATTCTTTGTTAACATTGCCATTTGTCCTTTTGCGTGTTTTTTGTTTTACTGTGGTCTGTGAAAGCTGCATTTCCTGTTCGACTTTTATACTTATTTTTACAATTCAATTTATAATAACCATCTTTCTTGTAAACTGCTATCCTTTATGTGAATTGTGTTTTATATGTACATGTTTACTTTCACAGTCATTAAACAACACTATGTGTATAGTTTGTATAGCTTATACTGGTAATGCATGTATGTTGTCTCTATAAGACATTGACATTACTGTTCTCTTGTGCGGTGGTATATAATAAATAAGAGGACCATGATGGCCCTATAGCGCTCACTTGAGTATTCTCCAAAAGTGTATGGTCATATGAAATCTGTGCAAGTTTGGTTAAGATTGCTCAAGAAATGTGGCCTCTGTCGTGTTAACAAGATGAACTAGAACTATCATTGGAGGTGATCAATACCACCGCAACACCGCTTTCAATTGCAAACATTGCATTTAAAGAGACAAATTTGACTCATTTAACCTGTGACTTTTAAGGACAAATTTCCCAACGCTACTTGGTCATTGAAAAAGTATGGGAAGCTTGAATATTTACAGCCAGCACGCTTCATGGCTGATCAACTCGGGTATATAAATTGAGGCCCGCTCTTAGTTTTTTATTTGTATAGCATTGCTATATGGAGGGTAAGAATAGCTTAACAAAACTCTGTAATTTAATCTAATGAAGAAATATATGTTCATAATTTAGCTTTTGAATACAAAACTTATCTGGTATTTCTTAACTGTTTTAAGACCAAAACTCAGAGCACAACACAACAAATATACAACATTGTTTAATGTGTTATTATGTGTACTGGTCACAAATGCTTTATTGTGTGGGCCTCATAATCTGAAGAGAAATTTAATTGTATGGCTAACAGTGATTTGCAGTGACCTATAGAAATTCTCTCTCCAGCCCCCGCCCACCCCCCCCCCCCCCCCTCCCCCCCACCACCACCACCACCACACCCAATCGAAATATGTCCTTAAGTAAGTTTCATAAAGATTGAATAATAAACTAATAAACAATGAACATTTTGGAAATTTTAAACAATGAAAGGGCCATAACTCCTTCGTTACAAGTGGGATCTGGGTGGGAAAAGAATAATTATAAAAACATAATATCAAAAAAGAAAGAAAAAAAGATAAAAGAAAATAAAAAATAATTAAAAAATGGGATGGAGTGGGTAGATGGAGTATATGGACGGATATGAATCGGGCAACTTGTTTACGCTTTGTAACGCTGGCCTTGTTTGCTAGAGATTATAACCAGGCGGGGATATCTTTATTTACACGATGACAGTAGGTGTAAGAGGTCTGGTGGTTGTGGCACCCTAGAACCTGGTTTAAACCCCCAGCGGCATTTCTTGCCACTGGCCATTACAGAGGTAGCACGATTGGTCATTCACGCGGTGTGTGGTGTTGTGTTGTCTTGGACGTGTTTTATCTAGATTTAAGTTGTGTCTTGTGTTTCTGTGGTGTGTGTGGGGAGTGTGTGGAGGAATGTATGAGTTCGTTGGAATGGTTAGATTGGTTGTTGAGTATGGTTGTTGTAGTTATTTATTTTATAGGTTGTGGTATTTGTTGTGTATTATTGTGTTGGAGCTAAGTTGGGTTATTTGTTATGATTGTATGATGTGTGTGATTGTTTGATTGGGTATGTTTGATGGTGGGGTTTATTGATGTTGATGTAGTGTTGGAGGTTAGTGGGAATTGTAGTGGATTGGTGTGATTGAGTGTGGGATATTAGTGTATGATTGTAGGGTGTATGAAGGAATTTTGGGAGGTTGTTTGAGGTGATTGAGGGTGGGGGTGTGTTGAAGGTTAGAAGGTATTGTAAGTGGTGTGGTTTATGGTGTTTGGGTAATGTTAGAGGGTATTTTTGGGTGAGTTAAGGTTATTTTAGAGGTTTGGATATTAGTGTATGAGGTAAGGTGGAGGAAGGAATTGGGGGAGGGGTGTTTGAATGATTGGGAGGGTGGTGTGAGGAAGTATTGGTTGTTGTTGTTTGTTGTTTGTTGGTTTGGTGGTTGTTGTGTGTGTGTTGGTAAGGTGGGTTTAGGAAGTGATAGTATATGTATGTTTTGGGATGGAGAGGGGGGTGGTGTGTAGGGTGATGGTGAGGGTGGTTTGGTTGAGTGATTAAGAGATAGAAAGAGTGAAAAGGGGGGTTTTTAGATTGTGGATGTTTTGATTTGTGGTATATTTGGTTGATGGGGGGGGTTGTTGGGAGGTTTGGGGGGAAGGGGTGAGGGGGGTTATGGGGTTTTAGGAGGGGGGGTGGTGATTTGGATGGGAATGTTAGAAGGGGTGGTAGGGGAAGTGGTGGGAATGGTGATTTAGGGGGAAGTGTTTAGGTGGGGGTGTGTGTTGAATGATTGGGGGGGGGGTGTGGTGGAGGGGGTTTTGGGAAGAGGGAGGGGTTTATGTGTTTTTTGATGGGGGGGGAGTTGGATGGGGGAATGTTGAGAGGTGGGGTGTAGGAGAGTGAGGGAAATGGGTGAGGTTAGGGGAAGGTTGAGGGTGGGTGTGTGTGGTTGGGGGGGATTGGGGTGGGGTTGGTGGGGGGTTGGTGAAGTGGGGTT